>BGPR01004260.1:97160-116044 GCA_013235015.1 Araneus ventricosus | reverse complement strand
GTGAAATATGTTTTACAAATGAGTCAACTAATTGAAATCGTCACTCAAAGACGTTACATAGTTACTAATTTTGTCGTCACGACGTGTTTGAAACGACGTAAATATAAGCATTTATCAAATATTTTAAAGAATGCTGTATTCGAGAAAGAATTCATAAATTTTATCATTATAAAATGAGAACATAAATGTAGTAAAATCGTATAAAAATGGCGCGATTTATGCATAAATACCTACAACCTAGGGATGAAATCAAACATAAAATTAAATCTTGTAAATTAAAAAGTGGAAAAGATGTATTATGGAGGCTTTCGGAATTGCATTATATAATGTGCACAACAAAGTCTTTCATCACGACTATGATTACAAAATTAGCGTCTGAATATAATTAAGTGGCTATGCGCCATTCGATTAGACCACTTACAGAGACATCAAGTGCTATATAATTGAGTTATCAAGACAGTCTCAAAAACTATACAAGACAATATAAAATTATTAATCATTATGTAAATTAAAAAGTGGAAAAGATGTATTATGGAGGCTTCCGGAATTGCATTATATAATGTGTTCATTAAAGTCTTTCATCACGACTATGATTACAAAATTGGCGTCTGAATATAATTAAGTGGCTATGCGCCATTCGATTAGACCACTTACAGAGACATCAAGTGATATATAATTGAGTTATCATGACAGTCACAAAAACTATACAAGGCAAGATAAAATTATTATATACAAAATTGCAGACCTGCATCGATTTAGCGTGATAAGGCACATGGCACATAATTGTTAAGATTGCATCCAACATTGTTTTTCTAGTTCAAGAGCGATATTTTTTTTAATAACAGCACTTCCTAGAGACAAACTCTGGAGTTATTTTGGCCGTCTCTAAAACTATACAAAGGGAGACTGGTAAATCCAAAGTTGTAATGAAGCATTGGCTTAGCATGAAAATACACCTTGCATGAATGTTAAGAGGATAATGCGAGCTTAAAAGACAGTGGCGTAGCTAAAGAGGGGAAGAGGGGGCGGTGCTTCGAAAGGGGCGCGAATTCAGACAAGCAGAGAAACAATTTTATAACTAAGAATAGCAGTTGAAAAATAGCGTTTACGTAGTATTATTATTAATGAAATCCACCGGAAGGAAACCAAACCAGATGGGTTTGCAGTTTAACAAAACCCTCAGCGTAATCTTGTATTTCATCTTTTCTCACAAAGGCTGAACTAGTGCTGCTGCTGCTATTATAGTTATAAAATTGCTTCTCTGCGTGTCTGAATTCGCGCCCCTTTCGAAGCGCCGCCCGCTCTTCCCCTCTTTAGCTACGCCACTGTCTTTTAAGCGCGCATGCTGTATTACAACTTTGGAAATAACTGATGTATTTCGTATTTTTCTCCTTCTGACTGTAAACTGCAGATATTTGTAAGAAAGATCGTAAACTTGTAAATGCCCTATGTAAGGGGCGGCAAAAGTTGCATCTACGCCACTGGTACAACCCAAATTTGTTTGTTAGATATATTCAACACTGCCACGCACTAAAAGAAATCTTATCTCTACATATTTAAAACATATACTATATTAACCTTTAGATTACAGGTGAATGAAATCTCAAAACATCATATTAAAACCTGGATTATATCGGAAAAAAGTGTTTTTCCCCTTACTTCAAGCGACTGGAATTTAAGATTTGAGGTTTTTTGGGCATTTTTTCATTGAACGGCAGGACCTCAAATTTGACGCAGATTTACAGTTTTGATGTAAAAATAACATGTTTAAATTCATGCATCTAGATTGGTGTTTTTTCAGTTATTGCTTTCACTTGCACACAGACAGAGTGTGAGGCAATTAACCCTCTTTGTCTCTCTTTCGAAACTTATGAGATTTTCCCTGAAACTTAATACAAATATACAATTGTGACAGTAAAGGCAAATGCGAATTTCATTGATTTAGCTTGTTGCTTTTCTGAGTTTTCAACCCATAGATCCCATCCACAAAAACCAGAATCCCATGCACATCAACAGTCCCATCCACATGAACCAGAATCTCATCCACATGAACAGTCCCATGCACATGAACCAGAATCCCATGCATATGAACCAGAATCCATCCACATGAACCAGAATTCCATCCACATGAACAGTCTCCCATCGCACTCTAACGAATTTCGTCTAAAATTTAACAGACCTCTACAAAATTGGTGTAAAGACGAATTTAGCATTAATTTGCCTTCAATGTTCCGGTTTCGTGCTACTAACATATAGACATACTTCACATATAGACAGACATAATTCCGACAAAAAATGTTTCTTTTAGGTATCCGGGATACACTTTTGATACATAGCCCCGCCCGCTATCCTGAGCGTTAGCGACTTCGGACGATGGTTATATTACAGACTCTCTGACAAAGAGTCCCCTGTAGCGGATCATCTTACAGTTTCTGACCCCGTATTCCATTGCAAAAAATACTTTTTATGTATCCCTGACTTACCCTTGATGGTTGTAAACGACCTTCTTGAACACCCTATATTCTTCGTATATATGAAACTAGCTGTATACTCGGTGTTCGGGATAAAAATATTTTCAAGTCTAAGTAATTATAACACTTTAAAATTAATTAAACAGTTTTTCGCAGTAACGATTTCTCTTGATTTTCGTCGTCCACTCCCGTGTTGTCTGACATCCTCGGCCAGCATCAAAATTCCTCTTATCTTTTTCTCTCCGTAGTTTGAGCCACCTGAAGACGAATCTAGCCACGAATCCTTGGTCCGCATTTTCTCTTCCCCATCATTGATTGCTACGGCGACAACAGAAGCTCTTTCATATATTAGTTTTATTGTCATATGCCAGAATGCAATTCTCTTCTTTTTAGTGTTTCTGTAACTGATCAGAAAAACACCTACGCACTCAATTATGATCATTTTAAAATTTGTGAAGGGAAATAAACATTGCGTAGTGAAAGAAATTAACGTCATAAGATTGAAAGAACTCGACAGTTTCAAAAAACTCTTTGTTACATTATGCTGACAAATCAATCAATGTGATTTCCAACATCAAATTCCAAATCCTTATGCGCTCCCACCAAAGGTCACTCCTCTATCAACAGACTCCCACTAACTTATTCACAAACGAATGAGATCTATCTCAACCGAGCCTTATCTCTCTTAATACCCACATTTCTAGGCAAATGCTAGTCTGGGGAATCGCAATCGTTAACAAAATATGCAATTAGTTTCACTAACGCTTCGGTCGGTCCGGTGTCCCCTGGGGGTGTTATTAGCGAACGCATTTATTAATCTGAAACGCTGAAGATATAAAGTTTCGGAATTTTGGGGAAAAGCCAATAGATGCTATCAATGCGATGTTGAGGGGTTATAGCGTCAATAATGCGTCATTATGCGTCCAGTGGAGGAAGGAACATTATTTATAGAGAGAGTAAAGTTAATCTTCACTTAGCAGTCGGTTTTGACTCAGGGACGTCGTTTGTTCCTGGTTAATGTCAGTGGGCAATGATGATTGGGCGGTTCTGGAACATTCAGGAATGGCCTGTAGGACAAGCTTATGAATGAATTAAATGATGATATAACTTGTTTTGGGAAGAATTAAATATTTGAATGTGTGTGTATGTGGAGTATGTTATATAAATAATATATTGTTCAGGGAAGTAATTTGAGTGATTTCGATTTTAAAGAAGTTATGTCAGGAGTTTACGAAAAAAAAATTGTATTCATGGAAATATTCCAATTCACAAACTTGAAGAATCTTGGTGTTTAGACGTCCCAGACACCGGACCCCCCAAAAATCGGAATAATGTCTATGTGACTGTCTGTGAACACAATAACTCAAAAAATGGAGCGGACTAGACAAACGAAATTTGGTATGTAGACTTAACATTAAAATGGTTGGATTCATGACCGAGCGAAGCCATGTCTACATTTTAAGTTCAGCATTTCGCACTTTGTCTGTCTATAAATTTGTTTGTTACTCGATTACAACCAAATGCGTTGTTCAATTTCCTTCAAATTTGGCAGAAATATTTCTTGAAACAACAGAAAGCGATGTATATGTTTTATTTCTTATTATTTTAATTCGGTTATGAATAATTATTTTAATTACATATAAATATTATATTAATTGGTAATAAAAAAGTGAGTAACAACCAAACATTAAGATTCTGACACCAGAGTTGTAAATAAACACAGTTCTCTTATCGCTATGTATCGTTATCCGCATTTCACTAAAGAAATGTTATCTATTTTTAAAATCTCTGGCTATCTTTTAGTTCTAAATTTGTATTTAAACTCATTCACCATATAAACCATTTCTTTTATAACTTATATGGCGCAGTAACCAATTTAAAGAACTTGAAATATTCGCTTGTAATTGTTAAGCCTAAATAGAATTATCAGACGCTTCTCACCAAAAATTGTGATGTCGCCAAGATATTTTCGCCAGCCTTATAAATAGTCTGATCTTCATAGCAACGACATCTTTTCGCTTATATATATATATATATATATATATATATATATCAAAACCAACATATAAACACGAAATAAAAACTCAAAAACAGTAAAAAAGGACAAAATGGCTAAATAGACAAAAACCAAAAAATTGAAAAATATCATAGCGAGCCGCTCGTCAGGAAGGGAAGCTCGCTCATGATATTAATTTGTGCTTTTTTCTGCTGACGACAAACGAAATCCGTTAAAAATTGCCGTCATCCCCTCTAAAAACACAAAACAAACGAAAATGGAAGATGGAAGATTTCTTGAATAAAAAATAAAAATACATTTAAGAAGATTTAAAAAGAATCAAATACAAAATTCCGAATACAAATACAAAAAATCCGAATACAAAAAAACCTAGAATAAAAAACAGTCGTAACATAAAAAATAATAAAATAAAGCGAAATATGCTTACCATGGCCAGGGAGACGCTACCGCGACCACGAGGAAAAAAAACGCCAAACCAGTTATCGCCGTTGCCAAACAGAGGAAAGAGAAAGAAAAGGAGAAAGAGGCTTTGTCAGTAGCTCTGAAATCACTGCCTGAGATATCGTCGCACAAAGTTCTCGGGAATACCATTATTTAAAAGTTGATCATACAAAAGCTTTAATTGTTTAGTTTTTGAAATTTCGTTCGAACAAATAGATCTAATGCGAGAAAATTGAGAGATAATAGTGTTTCTATAAATCTTAATAGAAATATTAGAAGACCAATATGAAAGTCGGTTGACACAAAAATTAAAATCCATTCTTTTGTCAAAGATATCGATACAAAAGTTATTATCAATAAGTTTAATATCCAGATCTAAGAAATCCGCTTCAAACTGATTACAGTTTGTTTGTTTAAGAAGCAAGGCTGAAGGAAAAATATTTTGCCACGTAATATTAAATGATCCATGATTAAAAACAATAAGATCATCTACGAATCTGAAAGCCTGAGGATGAAGAAGTAAATAATTCTTCTCAAAATAATGAAGGAAGAGGTTAGCTGTAATAGAAGAAAATGAAGATCCTTGAGGAATGCCATGTGATTGGAGAAAAATACTTTCCCCATTGTAAATAAAATTATTAAATATGCAAAAATTACATAATTTATCCCAATACTCAAAAGAAATATTGAGAATATTTTTGTAATCAAAAAAGTAAGAGTTAAGCACCTCTCGAAGAGTGGCTAGAGGAATGCTTGTAAAAAGATCTTTGAAGTCAAAAGTCTCAATAGAAGAAATACTGTTCTTATTATTGTGAATGAAATCAATAACCGGTTTATTATTGTTAATAATCCAAGTAAAACCTTCTGAACAAATGACATTCAGTAATTTTTTTAACAGATTGAAGAAAATGTAACCAGGTTGCTTCAGGTATGAAGAAGTTCCACAAGTGATAAAACGATAAGAAATAGGATTTTTATGAAATTTTGGATTAATAGTAATATAAGGAAAGCAAAAATTGAATTTCTTAATTTTGAAGAATTTATAGAAAGCAAGAATTTTTTTGGATATTGTACTCATATTAAAGTTGGACTTTTTGTATGTTGCAGAATTTTGAAGTTCCTTATCCAGAAGATTATAGTAATGCTGTTTGCAAATAAAAGCATAGTTATTGGATGCTTTGTCGATAGGAGTGATGATGAATTTACTTTTTAAGTCTTCAATAGCAATTTTAATATTAGAAAATCTAAAAGAATCAAAACATTCGGAATTTTTATAATGGAAGGATAAAGACTTTTTCAAAAGGTAATAAAGATTCCATTTCCACTCAATGAAAAATTCAATGGGGATAGAAAAAGCATTAGAAGTTTTTAAACAGAAATCATCAATATTACTCAGTAGTTTATGCAGTATGGAAGGAAGAGAAACATGAAAAATCGGTCTGAATTTTGGACCTTTTAACATGATATTTTTAAGATCTGAATTCTCAACAATGTCTAGACTACCAGTAACAATATGGCCAGAATCTTTGTCAATAAATTGAGAATAGGAGTCTTTATCACAAAAACAATTAGCTGTTTTTTTAAGATTTACAGTGTCAGATGAGGCATTATTGTAATTGAAGATTTTTCTGCCAAAAGGAACATTATATTTAAAAGTTTTTTGTAAACAAATGTTTTTAATGGGAAAAAAATTGCTGAGCAGAATTGAAAATGGAAGAGAAAGGAATCTTGTCAAAAGTAGGATGCTGGAAATTAGAAATGAAATGAAACTTTTTAGTAGGATCTTTAGTAGGAATTTTTGACAATCTCTGTTTCAAAAGATCTAAAATGAGAGTTTTGAAATGTAAGTTATTGGACTTAAATGAACCAAAGTTTGAAAATAAATCAAGAAGCGAGTTAGATCTTAAAGAGAAAACAAAATTCTTGACAGGAGCCCACAGATAAGAGTTTGCAAAAGAAAGTTCTAATGCCTCAAGTTCAGTAAAAAGGTCAGAAACTGATTTAGAAGGTCTTTTTTTAATCCTTTTTCCTCTGCAACCTCTAGAAGTCTTATGATGTGTGTTATGAAAAAGCTTAAATGTACAGGAATTGTCAGGAGAAATCTGATATATATATATATTGTCAAATGTAATATTTATCGCCAAGTTATTTTGAGTTCCATTTTCTTAGTTCTAGCGACGTGAGTTAGAAAAAATATTTTAATTTGATGCCTATTTAATAGTGAAAGTTTTTCGATTATTTTTTTAAATAACTAATTTAAGAATTGAATTTTTCTCTGTAATTTTTTGGTGCCATATTTTTCAAAATATTTCGATATTCCTCTTAAAGATAAGCGAAGTAAAAGAGCTAGAGATGTTTTGCTAATTCAGAAGATTGCGAACCATTTTATCCATATAAACTCCAAATTTGTCGCACCTTAAGAATTATGCTAAACTTCTGTACACGAGTGTATCTCTTCAAGAGCCAAATTATGATGTCCGGTATCCCTACAAACAATGCTGTCTTCACAATGAATAACATTTGCTAAGCTTTTAAAAAGAATGAGATGAAGAGAAAATGTTATATATATATATATATATATTTATTTAGGGAGGAGGGAGCGAGGTCTACTGTTCACAGAACTACTAGTTATCAAATTTTGGGTGGAAGTCTGTCTGTTTATTCATCCCTCTGTACATGCGCATACGATAACTCAAAAAAGGAACGACCTGGATATCATAAAATGTTTACGGGTTATGTTCGGCCCATAATGGCACAATAATGTGCCATTATGCATCCGGTAGAGTAAGGAACATTATTTATAGAGAGAGTAAAGTTAATCTTCATTTAGCAGTCGGTTGTCCCAGGGACGTCATCTGTTCCTGAGTTAGTGTCGACGGGCAATGATGATTGGGCGGTACTGGAACATTCCGGAATGTCCTGTAGGACAAGCTTAAGAATGAATCAAATGAAGATATAAGTTGCTGTGGGGAGAATTTAAATATTTGAATGGATTATACTATATAGATAATACAGTCGACGTTCGGTATAACGACCACACATTATATAAAGACCATTCCATTATAACGACCAGTGATAAAATCCCCAAATGTGTTTCCCTATGCACTATTATTACTGTTATTTTATTTCCGGTATAACGACCGTACAGTGTCGTCTAATCCCAATACAACGTCCGAATTCAGCGAACACTCTTCCCGGTATTTTTCCAAAAAGAACATGTTTCTAAACGTAAATGACCTTGATTATTGTATTGCCAAGCTTCGTAGATGTAGAGTCTTCAGTGTTACAGTTCAACTTTGACAGGAGGGGGGGGGGGATTACCACTCACCACAGCGCGTAAATTTGAATAGCCTAGAATAAAAAAAATGTTTCAAGTGCTATTGAGACTTTAATTTGTTTTTGTGAAAGGCGGATCATTATTTATCATCTTTAACTGAAATGGAAACTTGTTTTGCAGAAAGCACATATGCAGAAAAGACAAACAACCATTTCTGATTTTTTTTCTTTAGAAAATAAATGTTTTGTAAGTATATAACACCCTTTACTTTCTACTTTTAAATCTGTTTCAGAAATATATTTTTAATTGATAAAATTTTATTTTTAATACCAATGATAAAAAATAAGTTGAGTATTTAGATGGAATCTCTTTAAAAATAGCCTATTTATATGAACTGCTGAGCGTGGGTGTGTACAGTTTTTAATTATATCCACTAAAGCGACCACTCGTTATAAAGACATTTTGCTCTGGGACGCAGAGGGTTGTTATAACGAGCGTCGACTGTATATTCTTAAAGGAAGTAATTTGAGTGATTTCCATTTTGAATTAGTTATGCCAAAGAAGGAGGACTCAGTCAGAATTATCCATTTCTCATATAAGAAGTTTACAAGAAGTATGTATTGTATTCGTCAAAATATTCGGGAGTCCGACCACGAGTATAATCCTCCCTGGGTCCGAAAAAAACATTTTGGGAATCAGGCCTCTCTGCTGGCAGCATATTTTCTAAACAGAAATTGACTCAAAGAGTAAACAATGCTAATAACTGATTTAGCTGAATGTAGCAAGTAGGATGCAAGACATTTATGCTCTTAATGTAGAGCAACATTTATGTTTAAATGGCATTCAAGGCAAAGATGACAGTTTTATGTAGCAGTTACTTTGTCACTTGAATTGACCTATTTCATATATTGACGAGTTTTCTGTTTTGTTTATATGGATTAACAGACCGTTTCCGGTAACCCTCCGATTTAAGCAATCGCGAAATCTACTTGCATACTGTGTCAATCCCCAAGTTCGAGCCAGCTCTTTCTTTAGTAAACAAAGTGCTAAATTCTGTGTTCTTTATTTAACACGGCTAAAAAACCGCCAGTGATTATCTAAATCGTGTAGGGTTAGTAGAAAGGTATGTTTGCTATAATGCCGCTTTGTCTCCAATTGAAGAAAAAAATTTTGAGAACTAAGTCTCGAATCGTGGACTACACATGAGAGTCGGCATCACCGCCCACTCACCAACGTGTGTCTGAGCATCAAAATCGTTTGGTTAACAATTTAACCGCTAAACAAGCCTTAGAAGTCGCCAAAAAGAGCGATAACGAGCAATTATGGCAACCTTTTCACAAAATGAGGTTCTTATTTTAAGTAAACATTGAAAGCAACAGCAATAGGAACATCAAATCAATATTTTCAAAATATCCTTAAGCCATAACATTAAGAAACTCTACTTTAAACATTAACATATTGAAACAGAGTGTTGAAATTTTTAAAATTCGCATAGATGAATCATTACACCGGAAATCGGTCTTATAGCAGAAGTTCTACATTACCCCAAATAAACAAAACAGAAAACTCGTCCAAACCAGCTTATGAACCTGAAATCAATGCATGCGCAAATTGTTTCCCTTGAAAATTATTTAAATTAAAAACAGTTGAATCGGAAAGCCGTTTGATTATAAATTAATAAATAAGAAATTGAAATTTTAACGAGTTACGGAAGAAGATAATTTTGAATTTTTGATAATTAAATCAGATTATGAACATATAAGTAAGAAGTTCTGATATTTAAATGAACTAAATAACAAATCGAGTATATCCTCAACAGCTTAAATGTCTTTATGTTTTTAAATTTGAAGGGAATAATTGAATAAAAAATGATACTATTAAAAATCAAATCACAGAGGGATTAATTAAATAATTGACTGAGTATGGGATGTTAAAGAATAATGAGATGACTAATAGAATTGATTTCGAAGAGACCTTTAGCTTACAAACTCATTAAAAGAGAAAACGTCATAAAAAAATTATCAGGATTATTTGGAGAAAAATAAGAAATAAACTGTGCAACTTGATTTTCATATCGTTGAAAAAATTAATGAAATAAATAATATGAAAACTTAAAGAAATTTCTAATTAGTGAGTAAATGACTAAAGAAATTTAACTGGGAAAAAAGTTTTTGAAATATTTTCTTTCGAAGAATAATTGATTCTGAATTTAATACTATTATAAAAAGAGTAATTCTATAGATATAAGCCTCGGTATAAATTATTTTGAAAGAACAAAAATGAAAAACAATATTTAATGAAAGAAATCTGTAACTAAGAAGAATAAAAAAGGACGAGTTAAAATATAAATTGTTTTTGAAGGAGAACATAAATCATAAAACATATAGTTACGAAAGTATTGACAAACGGAACGGTTAGAAACACAGTACTTGAAATAATGATTATTTTGTTATTGGATAATTCAAATAATTACAGGTGACGGTGTATATAAAATTCCAGAGGTGATGGTTTAGCTTGAAGCGCGTTATCAGTAAGGCAACATACAGTAAATGGTAATTGTAAGATGAATAGACAGATTGAAATGATGTGTGCATAATGTTCCCGATTGAAGCACTTTCCCTTTAGGGAAAATCAGAGTCTGATCCAGATAAATACGGGAGTAAGAAATCTGCAAAGAAAAGCAGCAGACACTACCCCAAGTGAGACAACCTGAGTTTTGTCGGAATTGAGCCAGCAAATTAGATAACGAGATACTGATTAATGTCATGATTGAATTATTCAAATAATTAGTATGGTATATAAGGAATCCAGAGGTGATGGATTAGCTTGAAGCGCGCTTATCAGTAAGGCAATATACAGTAAATGGTATGTAAATAGACAGATTGAAATGATTGTGTGCATAATATTTCCCGATTGAAGACTTTCCTCTTAGGGAAAATCAGAGTCTGATCCAGATAAATACGGGAGTAAGAAATCTAAAGAAAAGCAGACAATAAATTACCCAAGTGAGGCAAACCTGAGTTTTGTCGAATTGAGCGTGTAAAATTAGATAATCGAGATAATGATTAATGTCATTATTGTTATTCAAATAATTAGTGTATACTAAATTCCAGAGGTGATGGATTAGCTTGGAAGCGCTATCAGTAAGGCAACATACGGTAAATGCTTAAGATGAATAGACAGATTGAAATAGGGTGTAAGTTCCCGATTAAAGCACCTTCCGTCTAGGGAAAATCAGAGTCTGATCAGAATAATGGAGTAAGAAATCTAAAGAAATGAGTGACAATAAATTACTCCAAGTGAGGATATAACCTGAGTTTTGGTAGAATTAGGGTAAATTAGATAATCGAGATAAGATTAATGTCATTATTGGAATTATTCAATAATTAGTATATCAAGGTCCAGAGGTGATGGATGGAAGCGCGCTATCAGTAAGGCAACATACGTAAATAATTAAGCCACGATAGACAGATTGAAATGATGTGTACAATTCCGAGATGCAGCTCTCTTCCGCTCAGGGAAAATGCAAGAGTCTGATCCGATAAATACGGCGAGTTAAAATCAGCAAAGTGCAGGCAATAAATTACCGCCAAATGAGAACACAACCCGAGTTTGTTGATTGAGCACAATTGTCGGGGAGATAAGGCGATTAATGGCCACATTGAATTTATTCAACACTTTAGTGTCATCCAAGTCCAAGGTGATTTGGATAGCTTCGAAGCGCCGATGAAAAGCGCAACATACCGTAAAATCGTCAGCCAGACAAATATACGATTTCGACAGGCGGCCCCTGTTGTTAAAAGTTAAGGGCTGCGCTGACAAGAAACATTATCAGAGCATTGCAGTTTAAGTGGGTTCTATCCTTGGCTATGCTCTTAAACAGCATACATTTCATTAGTAGTATTACATGCGGGTTATCCAAGAATCGTCTTTAATGAGTCTGTTTGTTCCTGGAAATTTTCCAGATTTTAGTTCACACGAAGCACGAAAATGATCCAGTTTTACCTGAAAGAACTCCAGAAGAACTTCCTCCATTTATTAAAAGCATAGTTTAGACTTCTACCCTGGGTGATAAATAAAAAGTCTTTGACCAATAAAAGAAAGCTGCTCACGCTTTCTTTATCACGAGTCCTTTATTCACGGACCTAAGTTGAGATAAAGTAGATAGTACTAGCACCACACCACAAATTTCTACCTTGAAAGTGATAGAATTAATGCCATCTATTTTTCAAAAGTATTAGCATATCTACGAAGAATTTGTGGTTTTAGATGATAAGCAACAGGCTATCTTAATACAGCTTTCCTCAAGCAACAAGGCTTTCTTTAAGATCAAAAGGCAAACCCCCCACTCTCATTAAATCCTCCAAAAAAGACGTCTGTATCAGTGTATTCCAACAAAGTGAACATCCACTCGCTAAATGACTATAATCTGAAAGTAATAAATTTATTATCACGCGCCGTTTCTTTATTTCGTGCTTTCCTTCTAGAAAATTTCCTCTTAAATCTCAGATCGGTGTGACCTTCTCTGACCTTCGATTTCCAGAAGGAATTCCAAGCCAAAGAAGAAAAAGATTCCCCTGACCTTACTAAGAATTCGAGAGAGCCGAAGATTGCTTTTCAGTCCACTTGAAATGGAATTTACAATCGCGAATAGAACACCTGCTGTCATCGAGAAGTCCCTTGCTTGTTTTGTTTATGCACTTCATTGAATAATTAAAAGTTCCACCAAGCTTCCTTCTTTGAAGCGGCCTTTACACGAGTTTTCACCGAAAGGAAGTTTTGCTAGCGGAAATTGGTGTAAAAATACTGTTTGTCAAAGAGCGTTTTAAGGCCCTGAAGCGTGAGTAAAATTTCCGTGATACGCATTTAAATAATTTAATAAATACCTTTATTCACGCAGTTCTTAGTTAGTGCTTTGGTTCCAATAGTTTGCGATGGACCTTTATGTAGAATAGGTTTTAAAAAACTGTATTGTTCAATGGATTTGTATTATCTGCTTCTTAGGTTACACTAGGCGAATTCCATGATTCAATGACAAAGATTTTAGGGGGAAATAGTAGTACGACCATTTTCAAGCAATTGAAGTGATGAGGTTTGTTGATGTATTATAAATTTTAAGCCAAATTGGTGCCAAACAATGACCTACTTGTCGAAGATTTTAGGGGAAAATAGTAAAGTGTTTACCCCATTTTCTCGCTAAATTGGAAGATGAGGTTTGTTAGATAAATTTTAAGCCAAGTTGGTGCCAAAATGCAATGATCTACTATGACGAAGATTTTAGGGGGAAAATAGTAAAGTGTTTACCCCATTTTAAGCAACTGGAAGATGAGGTTTGTTGATGTATATAAAATTTTAAGCCAAATTATGCCAAATGCAAATGATCTATTATGACGAAGATTTTAGGGAAGAGTAAAAGGTTTTGCAACTACTTTCAACCGGAAGATGAGGTTTGTTTGATGCATATAAAATCTTAAGCCAAACTGCGCCAAATGCAATGTGATCTACTCATGACGAAGATTTTAGGGAAAATAGTAAAAGGTTTTAACCAAGCAATTGAAGATGAGTTTGTTTGTGCATATAAAATTTTCAGCCAAATGCAAATGATCTACTATGACGAAGATCTAGTAGTGCTCTTGACCCATTTCAAGCAAATTGGAAGATGAGGTTTGTTGATTGAATATAAAATTTGGGCCAAATTGGTGCCAAAATGCAATGATTCACTTATGACGAAGAGATTCTAGGGGGAAATAATAAAGTGTTTTACCCATTTTCAAGCAATTGGAAGATGAGGTTTGTTGATGAATATAAAATTTTAAGCCAAATTGGTGCCAAATGCAATGATCTACTATGACGAAGATTTTAGGGGGGAAATAATAAAGTGTTTTTCCCCATTTTCATGCAATCGGAAGATGAGGTTTGTTGATGCATATAAAATTTTAAGCCAAATTAGTATCAAAAGATTCTTTCCCAATATGTATAATCGATTCTTTTCACTATATGAACGAAGCTAACCCCTTAATATTCTATAATATGGATGTTATACATGGAGGGTGGGATCAACCCAGATTTTTAAAATTTGCTATCGCATTTCTCTTCAGTTACTTGTCTTATTTATCGTACAGAACTCGCTTAGTTAAATTTTTACTATGCATGCTATAAATTTAATGAACAAAATCTTTATCCCTTATTTGTATAAAATCAACTGATTCTTCGAACTCTATAAGTCTCAATAGCATAAACATGTCTTTAAATTTATAGAACTTCCAGCAATGGTCATCCACAACCACTGCCCATCTCATAATAGAATACCCTTCAGTCTAATTATCCATCTACTACGCCAGAGTCCGCTCCTTGGAACAACAATCCAGGGAATGGCAAGGCCAGGAAATTAGCTGGATATTGCCATTATTGCGCTCCCCAACAACTCAGTTCGCTCTAATCACTCTCGGATATTGTGTACTCTTTGATCCTAATGAATCACTGTTCAGCATTAAAGCCGTTTCATTACCCTCCAAGAGAGAAATTCAAGAAGCATACTACCTTCCCTACTTGGGGAATTCAAAGCCGTGACAACATTCATGACATTTCGGACCGTATTATATTCAATATCGCGTTGTGATCGTGTTCGCGGACGGTATGATGTTTGATGTTCTGGCAGGTTAATTAAAATGTACCTTTCAGAAGGTCACTTTCTCTCAGTAATGTCTTAGGCTGACTTAATACAGACCTTTGATAAATTTAATTTCAGTCTTCAGGTGTGGTGAATTGTTCGTATGATATTTTCCGATTTGTTAGCTGAATAATTTTGAAAAGACTGAATTTGTAAATTAAGGGGACATACGACTCTTACACATCGAAAAAATGGTGGAAAACTGTCAAATTCGATACATTATGTCTCTGAAACAATGCAATTCACAAACTCACTTTTTTTCTAGAAAAATATCTGTCCTTTCTCTTATAGTACACACATTTTCAAATCTTCATATTGATATGTATTTATTTGAGAGAGTAATAAATATGGGTATAATTTTTGGAAAAAAATAAGATAGTCACCTTGCGCACATGATTATGGATAACATATTTATCTAAATACAATATATTAGGTTTTTAAGCAATCCAAACAGTCTGTTTAAGAAACATAACCACAATTAATTAACATTTGAATTTCATTTCTATTTTATATACCAATTTAAAATAAAAAATGTTAAAAATAGTTAAATTTTCAACTTTTCTAACCCCCAGAAAAATTCTTTGGAGAAATAGGTACAAAAATGTGGTTCAATTTGTAGAACATAGCAAAATACATATTTGGTAAAACTTTTATGTGGAAATATTCAATAGTTGTTCAGATATCTTGAGCGCAATGTAAAAAAAAATTGAGATATAGCGTCTTAAAAAATATGGCCATATTCAATGTTTACGTTGAAGAGATAAAACGTTTTTCTTCATAACTTTCATAAGTATGGGAATTTTTTAACGCGGATCCTTTTAAATTGTTTAGAAAAGACAGGGAAGTAACATATACTTTTTTCATAAAATTGAAAATTTTTGAGGTTCAACAGCCATATGTCCCCTTAAGAGATTTATCTTTAACTGTCGGTTATTTTTGTGTAATTATTTATTTCTGAATGTTTCATGTTTTTTCTTATAAACATATATGTTGAAATATGGGATTTTTTTTATATGTTTTGGTCATTTTTGTCAATACTTATTCTTAGACTCCTTAAAGGAAATCGTATACTTTTTTGCTTAAGAAAGTTCAATTGATTTGCGTCAGTTAAATTTAAAGAAATTCAAATTATTGAAAGATTATAACAATCAAAATTCGAAGTATTGTATTGAAGTTCGTTTCCCAGAGATTTTTATTTGTATTTAAATAAATGATGCAAACAAAAAATTTAGAAATCTTTCGATTACGTTGTAATGCATCAAACATTCAAGAAATATTATTGCAACACAAACAGAGCAGAACTTTTCCTGTTTTCCTGCTGAAAAATAATTTCTGAGTGCTTACCGGTTGTTATTGTTATTATTATTCTGAGTATATTTAACATGAGTTACCTTATATTTATAGGCCAATCTGATGCAGCACCAACAGATTTTTTATAGACAAATATCACATCAATGTTCCGATTCTCACTCTCCAGAATATATTTATGCCAATTTTGGTAACTCTAGAATAAATCATATGCTCTATAGAGCACCACTTTACGTCACAAGCTTAGAGTACTTGTGACGCTCTGTTAGAGGTTGGAATCGGTAAGAACAACGACCCCCGCTGGGTACCGTCCTCAGAAAAACTTTATTAAAATATTCAAATTATTACAGAGATGCAACGAGTTTCACAAAAAATAGTTCATAGTGCTTTTTTTCCACGGAGGTCTTTAACAACGGGATATTTCATACAAGGGTTCGAAGTACATCAAAAACTTCATATCAAATATTACATATATCATACATTACATATGAGCAATATGTATATTAAATTCAAGTACAGGATTTAATATACATATTGCTCATATGTATCTGATACATGCTTCATATCGTAATTTTGAACCCTGGTGAGAAGACAGGAAAGACATCTGAAGTGGCATGCTCCTCTCCATATTTTGCAAGGCAGTAGAGGAAGGAAGTTTTACCCTTAAAGTCGAATTTAAAATGAACCAGACACACATACACGGGGGATCTATGGGGAAATCGGATTTCGAATCTGGAACAATCCTTTCCCGTAGACGATACCTTAGAAACAGACCACAAAAGCCTCATGTTATTGTATACATAAACAACAATCTTTTATAACATTTATTATTACAAACTTTGTTGCATTTGATGCAGTACATACCTATATAAATTTACAAACAGATATTTGCTGTAAAAAAATTTAAAAAAAAGAGTTCCACACATGTTGCCACACATTCGTTTTATTATTTCTAGAGACAGATAAGAGTAAAACAATAATGAGTAAATCCCTGACACTCGAAATCGAAAGAAATACCATCTTCGAACGAGTTTAAAAATAGTGAAAGCCTTGTTATTTTTCTTCGTCGCAATCTATCTTTTAAGAAAATATTTGATATTTCATCTAGCCTGTAATCTAAAGGATAACATAACAAAAAATTTCACTTCAATTATACATCTGCATGTCACTTAAAACCTTCTAGTTGTTTCCTGTTAGTGAAGAAAAGCCTTCTTATTTCTCTCAATGTTGTTTAATTTTTAATCAAAAATAATTTTATCCCTGCTAACTATGAATAAAACTATCTTCTATTTCCTATCAACTATCTCATTTTATTTTCAGGAATTGATAAAAACATGTTTTTTCATTAATTTTGGGAAAGTGGAAAATTCAAGATTCTCTCTCTAGAGTACTTTTCTGGAAAGGCATTTTCTTTCCATATCTTTAATACTAGCCTTACTTTAAGATTTTTATCTCGAATTCTCAAATGGTGCATATACTGACTATGAAGACTTTTTTCCAGATAAAATTGGAAAATTTTCTAGGATTTCCTGAAAAAAATTTGGTTTCCTGTTTCATGAATCGTTTTATAAACTTTTACTCTCTTTTCCATAAATTTTTATGAGAATTTCCAGATAAACATGTTTACCAATTTTTTTCAATGAAAAACAAAATTCAATACTCGAAGAGCTTGTATTTATCAAATAACGAGTATCTTCAGGACGACATTTTTTGTGAAATATCATATCCTGAGTATGGTCTTCTTTCAAAGAAAAGTACACGCATCGTTGTATTAAAGCCGATTCATTTTCTGAAAGCTATTTCACTCCTTGAACTTTTTTTGCTTACCTTCAAGATTCTAAGGAATAGAAAAATTTTCTTTCGAACAATCCAAAGTACCGAATCCTCATGTGTCTAAATTTTTGTATACTATTTGGAAAAATATCGGTCTCAAATGTTTTCTCAAAGATGAAATAAAATCTTTTCTACTTTCCAAAACTATTATTTGAAAGAATATATTACACCTCTTTTTTCTGGAAGTATGTTTCTGTAGTTACGAGAATGTTAACAATTTTTTTTTAATAAACCAATGGGACATGCTCCAATGATCAATTATGAAAATAATTGGGAAAGGAGAAAGAAAATACTAATGAATAAAATTAAATGTGATTTTAATACAATATACAGAGTGATTATAATTAAAGTTAAAGTTTCAAAACGCTATAAAAAAAGAACCACTGATCAGAATGACGTCAAATTTGAACGGGATATTATTGAAGACGGGGGGAAAACGTATGGCATAAGAAAAATAAAATAGTTCCAAATTTTAGCAACAGATGGCGCTGTAAGCGTCAGAATATGTAAATTAAAATACCTGTCATTTCCCTACAGCCTGGCCGTCCTGATCACCTGATCTTAATCCGTGTGACTTCTGGCTGTGGGGCTATCTGAAAGATGTTGTGTTCAGTACTCCGATTGCACACTTAGCTGAATTGAAGGCACGCATTGCACAACACATTCTGAACGTGACCTCGGAGACACTGCGATCAGTTGTGGAACATGCTGTTTCTCGATTTCAACTTGTTGCAGAAAACGGTGGACAGCATATTGAACATGTTTTGCACAACTCTCGCGAAATTTAAAAACCAATTTGATGGATGCTTTTCATGCGGTTTTTGGCCTCAGGAACACTGAACAGTATAGTCGGTTCAACGTGTAACT
>BGPR01004260.1:84550-97150 GCA_013235015.1 Araneus ventricosus | reverse complement strand
TTTACGCGGCGTCAATTCTGATGAATAGCAGCTGGAAAAAGTAATGCACCTGAAATAACAGCCATTCCCAACGACCGACTGAAATAAAGTCTAACGCTTTAACACAAATAGGGGGGGGGGGGGGCTTTTAAAGCAGCTGAAATCAAAAGCATTGGATGTTTGTTTGGGAAGAAAGCATGTTTCGTACTGGAGGAACTTTTCTTCTGAAAAAAGAAATCGATTTTCAGGTGGGAATGCACAGGTGGAAGCAGTAGAGAGAAGGGATTGGGGAGAAATTTTTGAAAAGAAGTAAGAACTCTTTAGAAAATGACCTTAACGGAGGGGGGGGGGGATATGCCAGGATTGCATCGTGCTTTGCCTTGCAGTGCTATTAAAAGGTTTGCGTCGTTAAAGTCGTGGAAGTTACGCTTTTCTGGCGTTTTAACATGAGCGGTGTGGTAATTGAGCAGCTGAGGGTAATATTCATAGCAGAAGTGCTTTTGTTTGGTTTTATTTTTGGGATAGTGGAAATGAAAAGATTGGAGTTGAAATTACGCGTACGGGATTTAAATTTTTCTTTCGCAAGTTGTTTTTGGAAAGAGTTAGCATTCTTTGGGAGAAGTTACAAAATTTCAGGTAATATGAAAAAATTGTCGTACTAGAAGTTGGTGCTTTTGTAGTAATTGATTTTATTGTCAGTTCAATTCAGACAAATCTAACAAGAAACCCTTTCCTGCCTTGACCATCCGGGAAAATCTGTTAGAAAAGCAAAACATCATTAAGCGTAATTCGATTTTTTTTCAGTCTTTGTAATAACTTTTAACATTCTGAAAATATTAACATTGTAGAAACATCAACCCTTTGTTGACGAGACCTGAATTTATTTTTTGAAAAGCATATGTCACTTCCACTGTCGAAAGTCTTTTCATCATTATCTTTTACTTCTATCCCATTGAGGATAGACGTAAAAGATAATGATGATAATCAATAAGATAATGATACCTCAAATATGGATATGAGAAGCCGCCGTATCTTCTTTGGACGGTGCAATCATGGTGGTGTGGCTCTTAGGGTTCATCTCCGATGATGGATCGTATCTTGCAATGGCGGGAGGGGATAGTTGTATTAACCGCTTGCAATGAAGGTTCTGCCACAGTTGTCGCGACAGCTGGTTAGTCATTATTATTCAGATGCTACAGCTGGGTGGAGTTTTCTGTTTAAGATTATATTTTTCGTCTGATTTGAAATGATGTAAAAGGTAATGTCTTCTCTATATCCCCACAACATTGTATACATAAATATATATATAATTTCCAAATATTGCGTCACTATGTACACACGAATAAAGTTTTATGTGTCGTAGACATTATGTTAACCGACAGTAGAAACCGACACACGCGCTACACCACTCCTGAACGAGTGTTTATGAAACGCAAAAGTGACTTCTAGGTATCCATGCGGGTGCTTTCATGCTGGAAAACCCTGATTGATAATAACTAATTAATTTCATTCAATTAGTGTTCGTTATTATACTGTCAAGGAATGAACAGTTACTTTAACATCAAGTGTATTTATGTTCGAAAATATATCTCCTGAGGGTGGGCACTTTAAATATGGGGTTGAGAAGTCACCGGATAAATAAGCTTGTTCTTGCTTACCTGGCGGATACAGCAATGATAGTGTGTGTGTTGGCCTCATCCTTGATGACGGAAGAACCTCTTTCGAGTGGGGCTGTCCATCCTGCGTCTTCATCTCTTCCTCATCTCATCATCCTTTTTCTTTGGAGATGGAAGGTCTCGTTTCCCCAGTTCAATATTCAACTTCGCCTCCTCGTCAACCCATCATCCCCAAATGAATCCAGAACTGCTTTAGTCGTTCTTTCAGGACTTTCTACCAAGATCCACCGTGTTTCACCTTCTTCAAATAGAGTTCCATTAACTAACTTTTCTTCAAAATAGAACTTTTTAACACACTGTGCGTCCCATTTCTCTGTTTTCGTGTACATATTTTATTTTTTATCTTTATATTAATTTTTTTTTTCATCTTTCTCCTTTATTTTTTTGAAATCTCTTGAACGAATTTTTTTACAAATCTTAAAGATTTTCCATTGCATGTAGTTTTTATTATTATAAAGTTTTTTCATGTGTAATTTTGTGATTTTTCGAAGTTTTATTTATCAACATGCTCTATGTTACCAAAAAGATTTTTAATGTAATGCTCAATAGCAGTCCTTCCTAATTGAATAGCTCCTGTTAACATTTGTAAACTTATTGCGTTTTATAATTAGGCAGAAGTCTAGGAATTTGGGAAGGTCTAAAAGAGGACACCCCTTCGGGTGCTGTGATTTTTCTTCCACTTCATTTCCGCGACACTCCTTAAATAACCTTAAAGTTATAGTCGCAGGGGCATGGATTGGTGTTATGTTATGTAACTGATATTAGTATTTTGTTATTGACGCAGCGACCCCATCATTCAGTAACCCAGATACTAAGGCAGTGGTGTGTATTATTTATGCTATTGTTACGTTCCAAAGTATACTGAATCTGTCACTGTCAGTTTGAGTGAATGTATAGTTTCGAACATAAAGATATCTGTTCATTGTACTACATAATCTTCCCTTTTTTGAAAGTATAATGCTTAAATAACTCTTATATTCCTTTTTATTAGTTCCACCTGTTGAGGTCCAAATCGAGGACAAGAGGAGAGCCCTGTCTGCCCAGAAACCTGTGGAGTTGGTGTGTCGAGCAGGTGGTTCACGACCCCCAGCGAACATCACGTGGTTCATTGGAAACCAACCCCTCAAGGGCACCAAGGAGAAGATATCTTCAGAGGGCAACATCACCACCGGCAGGCTCATCTTCATTCCCACCATAGAGGACAGAGGGAAGAACATTTCGTGTAGGGCGGAAAATATGCTGATTCCGGGGAGTGCCATAAAGGACGAATGGAAAGTTGACGTCCACTGTAAGTTAAATTATTTTTTTCCGATTCCATTTTGTTTATATTTCTTATCAATAAGCATACTATTGGTCATGACAAATCACAGTTTATCTCATTGTAGATTTTTGACTGATGTAAAGATTATCTTTATCCATACAGGGTATTTCAATATAGATTTCAGGCGGATGCAGAAATTGTCTTCATCTCACAAGTTATATCAGTACAGATTTTCGACCAACTTAAAGATTTTCTTTATCTTCAAAGTTTATCTGAATGTAGATTTCCTCCGCTTTCTGAAAAAATGGGTGCACGTAAGACTTTTAAGAAGAAAAAGCAAAGGCAAAGATCACAAACACAATATTCATTCGAGCTCTATTCTGACAACTCTGAGAATTACACATAGCAAACAGAACAAATTACGTTGGCTCAAGAAAACTTTTTCTACTGCTATTGGACTGCTGGTCTCTCAATTGCTGTTCCACAGTCTTTTATTATCTGTAAGGAAAGGTTAACGCCAGTTTTCTTACACTGATCATTTATTCATGTTTTCCTACAAAACAATATATTGTTGCAAAAATATAATGTCTCTTTCCTGCTTGACTAGTCTTATATTTGGGAAGAGAGTTTTACAGGGGTAAGTATGGTACGACCGGGTCTGGACCCCTGACATTGGCGACCATTTTGGCGACAAACTTGGCGACCTTGGCGACAAATCGATCATTCCAGAAAATGCGACCCTTTTCTTGATATCTCTATTAGGAAAGAAAATACGCTTGAATGTACGAGAAAACTCCAGTGACGTCACGGCCTCTCGGGGAGAGTATATAACGGCCGCGCTTGGACCAGACAAGTGTGTTGCTCCACTGGAACGACTTTCGAGTTTCGTCTGCAGTGCGAGCTAGGAAGCCGGTGAGCTGAGCGCTATTGAAAGTGCTGTTATTGTCGTTAATAGTGATTTGCTGACTGTTTGTGTTGCTAAATCTCATAGTGCTAAACTGTTATTACCTGTGAATTGTTGTCTGTTTGCGTTGCTAATCTGTGCAAGATCTATTGTTTACTGTTACCTGTGCTACGTGTTTTTCTCTGCATTTGTGAAGAAACCTTCAGTCTCCATTATCCTGCGTGTTGGACTGTTTACACCATACACCCACAGAACGATTTTTGTAACGATATGTAATCTAACTTCTCTTTGTTCGATGTTGTGCTGTGGCGACTCCTACTTCATGCGCGAGGAATTCCAAAATTAAATTGCAGCGGCACATTTTACACACGTCACGCGAATAAGAATTAACTCCAATAATTATAAATACTTACTAATACAACTTTTGTTAAGAAAACTAAACTGCTTTGACTTCCGGAAAAAATGCTACTTGAATGTATTGAAATGCAAATATTATACATTTATAATTTCTTATTGTAAAATTTTTAACCTTTTGCGGTCGATGCCGTCACAGTTGCGGCATTTGCAAGTCTTCGTAGAAGTCCGTGCCGTCACAGTTGCGGCATTTGCAAGTCTTCGTAGAAGTCGGTGCCGTCACAGTTGCGGCATTTGCAAGTCTTCGTAGAAGTCGGTGCCGCCATCCTGGTGGCATGGTGTCATTCACGATTGCCTGCACTCGATACCTGTACTCGGAAGCCAGGATTTCATATCGGTGATTGTTTTGCAAAATATCACACAAATTTCAACAAATTCTCTGTGCGTTAATATCCATATATTGACTTTAAATCGCGTACGGTAAAGTAGCTGCGAAACGCTAAATTTGCTCCTACCTGCTGGTACTCCAATCAGCGAAAACTGCCGACCAAAAAGGGTTAATTTTTGTAAAATTAAACCTTTGCACTCCGAAAGATAATAAGATGCATAATTGTACACGTGTGAGTGTAAGGCGCTTAGGAAGCTGAAAAATATTGTTATTAATTTGTTTCAATTCCTAAAAATTAATATGTGTGTTTTTGATATTATATGGTTTGTATAAAAAACGCTATACAACAAGAATGTTTAAAAGATGCATTATTCAGAATGTCGAGTCTGACTCGACATAAGAGTGCAAAGGGTTAATATGTTTTAATGAATAATTTTTAATTTTAGAAACTGGAAAAATAGAACAATTATATATTACTTAAAAATAATTTTACAGAAACTACATTTTAAAACACAACTTTTGGAAATAATTTACCATTTAATTACATTGTGCAAATGATGCTGTGCAAAACTTCAGGAAAATTCAATAAATTTATATACCATTCGGTACTGATAATTAAATTTTTAAAAATATTTTATTTAAATCAAAAACAACACATTCGAAGACTAATCACTCTCTCATTCGAAGAGTAATTATGAAACTTTAATTATTGAAATAAAAGAACCCATTTCCGAAGTCTACAAACCCTTATGTAATTAATACCATTTCTATTCACATAATTTTATCAAGTTTCTCAAAAAAAACTGCCAAACTTGAAGAGCATTCATTACTTATTCGTTAGTGAATGCTGCTTGAAAAACGCTAATTGCACTTTAATGGATATCAAATGCCACATTGAATGCAAAATGGGCTTTAAAAATCTCCACTAAAATAAAAGGGAAATTTTCTGATATAATTAATTGGACTTTTCAAATAATCAACTGAAAGCAGCTCAGAGATAATCAATCTCCGATTACTTTAAAGAAATCAACCATTAAATGCGACTGGCTAGTAAAATGTTTATAAAAGTTTCATTTATTTTAAGTCTAATTAACCATTTGCGATATTTACTGAGTATGATTTTTATTCTGTTAAAAATATGTAGTTAAAATTCCTCTTTAAATCTTAGTTAAATCATGCTCAATGTGCAGTAATTAGTTATAGCGAGCCTTTTGTTAACTGAACTAAAATTGTTTTTCCGTTTTAAACGAAGAGAAGCATGAATTTTCATATTTTCTATTGAATCCAATTCGGATTATTTCATATACCAGACGTTCTTTTTCATATTTTATTCTTCAGAAATTAAATCTTTTTTTTAAATTTATTTAACTCTATGAGCCCTATTCCGCCTCAAACCGCCCCATTCGACAGAGGCTTGAACTCGGGCGGTTTCCGGTGCCTGAGTGCATTTTAAGGAAAAGTATTTCCTTTCTTTGTTGACAATTAATCGTCCAAATTCGAGTGCCGTTCTTCTGGAAATTCTGTAAAGAAAGGGAGGATTCCATTCTTTTTAGTGTACGAAAACTTACTCAAATTTTTGAGGTTCTGGAATTCTCAGTCCAGCCGGGTTGAGAGAGTTAATACTACTGATCGTCTCAAAATGCCAAGACTAGCACTTTTTGACGATTTTACTCCGGAAACGGGTGATAGGCAATAAGTAAGATGTACGCATTTCTGGAGTATTTTGTTATTTATTACCCACGGCAACCTACTCACCCATAGGGTATGGAGCGTTTTAACAGTAGGCGGAGGAGTATTTTGTTAACTCACGCTAAGTAAAATGTAAATCTCTCCCCCTCCATCTCTCACTTCACCCCTATTTGGTGAAATCAACTCTGCCTGGCTCATGCGCAAAAGCGTGGTAGGTTTCGGAATCCGAGAATCTGCCTTCGGTCCACCAGTTTATTCGCCAGGAATACTGATTCCGCTTAATTTTAACTAAAATTCTTATGCGTAATTTGATATTCAAGGTTTCTTTAATAAAGTAATTTTAATTTTTAAAAAATATCACAGATATTTAAACCGTGTTGTTTTATTAATCTTGCACATATCTGTACTAGTCAATCTTGCACATGGAGTTCACATAGTCTATGGTCTATATGAACTCCCTAATATATTCAAGTAACTGTAGAAACTATCTAACATCTAATTGCGTATTGTTCGCGCCAATTTCACTTTCTTATACTTCATACAAAATGCGCATTTGATTTGAGAATTAAAATGGCGAAAGGCATTTTACGTTGAATATCATGTTACCTGAATTAAAATATGCCGATAAAACGAATTAAAGATTTTCAACTATAATCTTTGAGCTTACCAGATATACTTCCTAATCTATATTATATAAAACGCTTATGCGTGGCACAAAAAAAAGGACCTTTATTTCTTTCTCCCCGTTGGCAACGATCAGTTTGTTTACCAATCTCAACCCTCACGCCGAGATTCTTGAATTGGTTTGAAGTCGGAAACAGCGATTTTTTTTTAGTTTAGATCGTTTGAATTAAATAAGTTTGAGTCATACAGTTTGGATTAATGTGAGCTTAATACTGAATGTCCTTTTCAGCTAAAAGTTTATGAAAAATTGGTTTATTCATCTCTCGACAGCTCATATGTCCCGAGTTCCATCTATCCAGAGAAAAATAGTATACCTTCCTTCACTTAATAATAATTGGAGGGTGTGTGTTTACATGTGCAGAGGCAATATTTCTTTTAAAAAAGTGCATGTTTACTATTTTGAAGGATGAAAATTTTGAAAAAGGGTATCTAATCAATAATAAAATGCTAAGGTTGTTAATTTTAAAAAGGTAAAAGTAAATATTAATTATGGTTTATAATTTTGAATAGTGAATATGAACATGTTTAAAACTATTTGTCAGTTAAACTGTGCTTTTTAAGCTGAAAGTTTGTGAAATGGGCTAAATAATCTTTCGTAACTCAAACTTTCTGATGTTGTAACGCATAAATAACTACCCATAGATAAAAGTTGTAACTTTCTTGGCTAAATAATTATTGTAGTGAGTGCGTATACATGTGGCGAAGCTTTTCCGATTAAGATTTCAGTGAAAAAAGAGCATGTGTAAAATTTTCGTGTAAAAAGCAAAAATTTTATGAATTTTAAAAACTTTTGAAAAAAGGCTATTTTGTTAATTTTAAAAATTACAATTAAATATTTATTATGGTTTATAATTTTGAATAGTGAATCTGAACATGTTTAAAGCCATTTTCCACATTAAACTGTGCTAAAAAGCTAAAAGTTTGTGAAATGGGTTAAATAATCTTTCGTAACTCAAACTTTCTGAGGTTTTAACGAATAAATAACTACCCAGCGAGAAAAGTTATTACATTAATTAAAGTAAAACATTACCAAAGATATGAAAAGAAGAAACATTAACAGAATTTTCATTCCTCAGCTTTCATTACTTGAAGGGAAATACGCAATTAAATATTTGTATAAGCAATGAAAACTGTTTGAATTTCATTGCAGCACTGAAAAATGTTGTCGTAAACTATGCCTGAAAACATTTTTTTTAAATTTATTAAATTTAGAGAAAAATTGTACGGCAATATAAATAATATCGCCAAAAAGATAATTTTTCGAATTTTTAGATGGTGTAAAAATCATTTTTGTGCTATAATATTTTCGGAAGTTATGGAAAATGCCAAGATTTAGGCATTTGTTAATTTCATTATTGGTTTTGTTTAATTTAAGCTCTTCTGGGCAGCAATTAAATAAAGATTCAAAATCATTGAAATTTAACACAATTGGGTCATCAATGAAACGATAACCGTGAATAAGTTCATTCTTAATAAGTTATCTTTCGAATGAATGAAGAAATATATTAGCCAATGCACTAGAACGACAACTACCCATGGGAATGCCGTAAGGCTGCTTGGGGCTTAACTAAGTCATTTTATGGACTGTTTCATTCCTACCGTGTTCGATTAAACTTTGACTAAGTCAGAATTCAAAACTGTATTTCTCACTTTCTTGAATACCTTGTAATTTTACCCATTCTTTTCCAGTTGTCCCACAGCTGACACTAAAGCTTGGTAGCAAACTTCGCCATTCCCACATTCAAGAAGGAAAAGACGTCTATTTGGAGTGCGCCATCATTGCTAATCCTTCCGTCTCTGAGATTGGCTGGAAGTTTGAAGACAAAGAGCTGCACACCAACAAGTCGGCTGGAATCATAGTCAGCAACCAATCACTGGTCCTGCAGAGTGTGAGGCGGAGCAACAGGGGGAGGTACACATGCACAGCGGACAATTCAGAAGGCAAAGGCGAAAGCGCTCCACTTTATCTCAAAGTTCAATGTAAGTGATTTGCCCAAGTTGCTCGAAGTGGTCAACCAATGACATAACCAGATTCAAAAGACGTCCTCTTTGTTAAACTATAACAGAACATCATTCGCGTTTCCTTCACTCTTTTCCACATCATCAGAGGGAAATTCAAATTTAGACCTTAAAAGTCTTTTTCCTCAACAGAAAACCTATTCTGGTTTTGAATCTGCATGGATGAAGGCCTCTGATGACGTCATCCACCAGATTCTTATTTCTCCTCGTTGTTTGTTAATATTTTTGTATTTTTAATTCTTTCACAATTAAAACTTCCCTTAATTCGTATTTATATCTTTGTCAGTTAACAACCATACCACCTATCTGTATTTTTTCAATTCTATAGTCCAATAAGAAATATGTACCATAATTTTTTGTACATCTGGTATGAACATGAGACCGTACATGATGTAAATAAAAAATACCATTTTTGTCATTTATTGCGAAAAATTCATTTTTTTCTTTCTGTCGTAAAATTTGGAAAATTCAGGAAGGTGTAATTGCTTGTTAAGCGACGAAATTTTCATTTTCATTATCTCCGAAGCAATACCATATGAAACCCAATGCAATTTTTGATAAAATAATTGGTTTTATTATGATGTTTCTAAAGTATTTAAACTAGGCTTTTCTTATGGCTGCAACCTGAAAATAAAGTATTTAATCATTAAGCTTCAGAAAACCAATTCTTGTCAGAAGTTAAAAACTCTTATTAACGCTTAAATGCCCTGTGTTATCTTTAGAAACACATCCAATTTTGTTTTCTAAAATATTGAGAATAAGACATATAGATGGCAGCCTGAGTACTGATAAAATAATAAAAAAAATTGATGTTTTTCACTTCACGGCTGTATCTTTCTGCTTGTGCGCCTGATAATACCATATTTTATTCAACAATGTTCAAGGAAATTCCTTTTCCCTATTATTAGTTCTGAAAATTCATCTGTACCATCTTAAAATTTTGTTTAATTTTATAGAATTTTATAAAGGAATTTTTTTCAACTAAAGTCCAGTGTTGCCGATTGGTAACTAACTATCTTTTAGTCGTAAACCATACTTAAAATAAAATAGAATTTTTTAAAAAAATATTGCCGCCATGTTTAAATTTTCCCATATAAAAAATGAAACTCAGAAAAACATTTTAAAATCGATTTTTAAAAAATCAGGTATTAAAGGGTTGAGTTAAAGGCGCCACCTACCCTCGCTACTTCACTGAACATTGCTGGGCGCTTCTTCTCTAAGGTTCCTAGAATTTCGACTCCAGATGGCGCAGTTATTACAGCACGTATTATGAAATACATAAAACTTCCCATAGCTGTGGCGATATTCCATTTCTAGAACAAAATCATAGACTTAATCCTCTTTTCTGTTCTCTATTTTACAGACGCCCCTGTATGCAAGTCCGATCAGAAACTACTGTATGGCGTGGCAAGACACGAGCCAGTAAAAGTCACGTGCGAAGTGGAAGCGGACCCTTCGAGAGCTAATTTTACGTGGAAATTCAATAACTCGGTGGAAAGTATGGACATTCTCTCATTTGCAAGTGAAGATAGCATCAGTATAGCCACCTACATACCTCGGACGGAGTATGATTATGGGACGTTGCTGTGCTGGGGTAAAAATTCTGTTGGAACACAGAAGGAACCTTGTGTTTTCACGGTCATACCAGCAGGTAAGGATGTCTACTACTCTGTTACGCATGCTCAATCATTTTATTTTATCGTACGTTGCGCTCTTTAGCTAAAAATTCCCACTGTTGTTGAGACTTTACAACACAAGGAACTTAGGAAGGTTTTGGAAAGCAAGTAAGTGAAAATCCTCCCACCATTGCGAAGAGACAATTGAGTGACGTCACTACCGGTCGAACTCTCAAAAAATGAAGTGCTCTCAGAAGCTTATTTTTATTTTTACCTTGACCATTTAAATCTTCGGAATGAAAACATCTTTCCTAGATGAAATAGCGATTAATAGATGGTGCAGGAATCTTGAATCGTTTTCTTTTCGAGTAGAGTTGTAGTGAATTTCTTGAGCGGGAAAATTATTCTTTTTAAGTTTTTTAGAGCCATTTTGCTTTCTCTCTTCGCCTAGGGTGAGTTGAATACTCTTTCTTAAATTAATGTTTTTTTTATGACTGCATTCTGTGCCCGATGGCTAATAATTTTTCTTTAAATTTTTTTTAAATAAATCTTATTGGCGTTCTTGTTTTTGTTTGTTTATAAAAATTGTGTTATTCCTTGCTTTGTCTTTTTCTTCTTCTTTTGGGATCTTACGGGTTACATGAAGCTTCCTTTAACGGAAGTCAAGCTTCTTGCAGAAAAATTTCACAAGTTTTTTTAATCCATGCTGAGCATGTAACCCTTGAGAAAGTATGCTCGAATGGATTCTATGTTCTTTTGCTACAGTTTTTTCAGGTTGGATTTCTTTTATTTATGCTTATTTGAAATGTTTTTTTCCTTTGATTTTTGTATGCAGAGGTATTTTGGGCGCTACTGAAACATTGCATATTTTTGTAATAATTTTTGAATTTGTTTGATTTGTTGATTGCATTTTTATTTCATTTTACTCTTTATATTTCCTAGATGAATGTTGGCCGAAATTATATGTTTGGGTTTTTTAAACTTTAGTTACTTTATATATTTTATTTTAATTTATAATTTATAATTCACTGCTGTAAATATTATGGGCTCATAAGACAATTTTTCTTTTTCAAATTCGACACCAGGATTCGTTAATTTAATTAATCTCTTACCTGATAATTAAGTTCCGAAAACATTAAAATAGTATATTGTCATTAAGAACACAGAAATGTAGTAATTTTAAATCTCTAGCACATCAGATAGTGAGCGAAAAATCGATTACGATATTCCATGCTTTCAAGCATGAGACCATTTTAATAAAAGCGTTTAACTCTTTAATCCCAAGGCGACTTTTTTCCTCCATCCCCTTTAAAACCTAGACTTTTTGGGAGGATGAGACATGAATTGGACTTTCTCTACCTGGGTGGTCATTTACCCCCTCCCCGTGGTATAATCTTCCCTTTAAGTACACACGGAAATGGGCTGAGATGGACAAGGATAATTGGACCCCCTTATTTCCTAAGCGATCTCGGAACCCTGAAAGAAACCAAACGCCTCAGACCGGCCTTCGTCCCTGTTAAAGGGAAATTGACCGCCTTGGACAGCTTCTCTCGGTATGAGAGGGTTAAAAAAGTGTGCAAAAATGTACAGAAGTCAGAAATTTGTTCCCAGTTGTATTTTTGTGTTTCTATAATATGAACAACCTCATCTTTATATATGAAATTCACACCCGTTTTATCAATCTTTGATAAACGGTCCCTATGTTTACATATAGATGCTGCGAATGATTGCGTAGAAAAAAGCAATTTTGTATCAATACCCAAGAGTGCCTTTTACATCTTTACTGTTTCAATTATTTCTCATAGCTTATAAAATGTTTCGATAATGCTAAAAATAAACACAAGGAAATTGGGAGCGTGATTTTGGAAAGGAAGCAAGTGACCCCACCTCACCCTTTCCACAATATGAAGAGACATTTGCGTGATGTCACTCGGTTGGTACACAGAAGGATCCTTGAAGTTTGTTTGAGGCATTGCCTCCAACCTTGTCATCTTTCAAATTCATTTAATTTAATACTAGGAAAAATGTTG
>BGPR01004260.1:50817-68244 GCA_013235015.1 Araneus ventricosus | reverse complement strand
TTCAGATGATATTTTGCGATTTCATTCGTCCGTAATCTAACTTGTATATGTTTCATGAAAAATATTTCTACTTCTGTTCCTATTTCTTATATAGTAATTTTATTAGATTAGAAATCGCTCATTAGACCAATTTGATCATGCGTAGAAGCACTTCATAAAAGCAGTTTTTAAAAACACACTTTCATTTCTGTACTTAGTATGAAAAATACTTTTTAAATAATTTATACTTTAATTCATGATTCATTATGATCAACATAATTGAATTTTGAAATAATTTTTTCTGTAAAATTCCCGGATAGGTGGCGCCACTAATGGAGAACTAAAATTTAACTTAATTTAATTAAATAAATATTGAAATTATAAAAATAATATATTACAGTTCAGAATACAAAAGACTACAAAATTTGAGAACCCAAAGTGAGCGAAAAATCGCTAACAAAATTTCCGTCTTTAAAAGCATGAAGCAAGTCTAAGATCAATAAAATTGCATGAAAAAGAGCATATTCGAGTCAAAAATTCTTATGTTAACATGATCGATATTGCAGTATCCATCATGAAACCAACAGCATAACACAATCTGAGTTTCGAATACATTAGCATAACATCTTTCCAAAGAAAATCTCTATAATAATGTAAAATTATTTGTCGAACCTTTTGATAGAGTAGTATTTGGAAAAAATCAAGTCAGGAGCCTTCTTCAAATGACTGATATTTTGACATTTTGAATTTTGTGTTGGGAAGATCAAAGATTTCTTCGAATGCAATGTCTTTCCAGTGATGGTAGAAACACTATTAGTATGCGAGATAACTTCTAGCTTTTCAGGGTAGTTCGTAGATGCGTCTCGTATTTATATGTAAATTTAATCATGAATCTATAAAATTGTAGCTGACGAAAGTTTGAATTTAAAATCGTCCCTCGACTCATCAGAATTCAGAAGACTTTATTTTTAGGTGCTGAAATTCATAAAAAATAAAATTTCAATTCTATTACATGGTTTTTGAAGGAAAAGGCAAACATAAAATTTTTATCGAGTGTTAAAGTAATGTATACGTGTTTGCTTGAAGGAATCTTGTTTATACATTTTGACATTTCGGCATGTTTCATGAAAGAAGCCAAAATAGTCAAAATTTCTCCTTAGAAAATTAGTACAGTCAAACCCCGATACAACGAACCCTCAAGGGACCGACTCAGAAGTTCGTTTTAACCGAGGTTCGATGTATCCGTATTTGCAAAAAAATGCCCTAACGTGCTAAGATACTACTTGTATAACAAACTTTTTAATAACATAATATTTTCATTAGTAATTAGGGACAAACCAAATATTAAATAATATACTCAATACTAAACAAACTAAACATTTAACTTCTTTTACTTATTTGCTAATCCACTACATTGAAAAAAGATGTTATTTTTGGTTGAGAAGTTTTCGATTTTATATACAACTTGTCAATTTTTTATCCACTATTTTAAACAGGTCCACAACATGTTCGTTGATGTTTCCTGTGGCAAAAAAAAATGTTCAAAGCGTTTTTGCATCTGCAATTGAAGGCCATGGTTCGTCTCCTTCATATCCGAAGACGTCTCCTTCATTCTTTCTCTATATCTGAAGACGAATCTACAATAGAGTTGTGTTTTCATTTACTAATGTCACGATATCATCCTCACTCACTTCTCCAGATGTAATGATATCGTCGTCACAACATTCGAAATGTTCGATTTCATTTTGAGAAAAAGCATTCACCCCGTGCTTTTCTGCTCCCATAGAAAAAGCTTTTCGCTTGCCAACGTTAGCCATGATCACTGCAAAGTTCATAGAATGATAAGCTAAGCAATTAAACAAAAATGGCAGAGAAAACACGTGATTGCTCCTGGGTCATCTGACCAGAAAGTCCCTCCCCCCTTCCCTGGTTGACACTAGGCCAGGTGTCCACCGGAGGAGGAGGAGAGATAGAAACTGTAAAGAGCCTTGCCTGTTGTTTATTTGTCCCACTTATGGGGTTAGCAGCGACTCTAACAAAGGTACAATAGGCGAGGAATGTGGTCTCTGAACCAGAGTTTTTCATGCAAAAGGGTTAACTCTTGTAGAAGTTGAGTTGACATGAGCACAATTAGTAAAAAATGTCCCTTTGGGCAAGTGAAAAGTTTGAAGCTTTAGAAATTTTCAGTTCGCTATAACCGAGTCTCTAGTGTTTGCTGTTCGTTGTAAACGTATGAAAATATATTATTAACATAGGACTTCAGTTGGGTCCATGTGAAAGTTTCGCTGTAACCGACGGTTCGTTATATCCCGGGTTCGCTATATCGCGGTTCGACTGTAACTAATTTTTTCATGCATATAGGTAGCCACGTGTGGTAATCAAGCATATCGGTTTAGTCTTATTAACAACCCGTTTTGTAGCAACACGAGAGATATTCTGGGACGGACCTCGTAATTTTGAACCGCGGTCACATGACGAGGACGACACCTGAGTTGGCTACCCTCTCCAAACCTCCGCACCACATCAGCGAGTGAATGTTAGACCCAAGAGGTCGAATTTAACCCTCTCATACCAAGCAAGGCGGTCCCGGGTGGTCTAAAAGTTTCCCCTTAAGATCGACGAAGGCTGGTCTGAGGCGGTTGACTTCTTTTGAGGGGAGGTGAGGTTCTGAGATCGCTTAGGAGATAAGCGCGGTAAGGGGGTCAAATCATCCTTGCCAATCACAGCCCATTTCCGCGCACCTTAAGAGATGGCTTTAACAAGGGAGGAGGAATGACCACCCGTGTTGGGAAAGTCCAGTTCATGTCCTTTCCTCCCAAAAAGCCCCGGTTTTAAAGGAGGTAGAAGAAGGAAGTCGACTCGGGATTAAAGAGTTAAGTGCACCAGGCCCACATACGTAGGTGATCTTCAGTGGAATCGGGTTTCGAACCTTGGACCTTCCGGTCCAGAGACCTTACCACTAGGCCACCGCGGCCTCAATCACGGACATCAAAACGGATAATTAATAGTTGTTACAATTAAAGTTCACCTATTTAGAAGGCTCTAGGGAAGGTTCTATGGCTCCGAACGGAACAAAATTTCGATAGTGCAACAAGTACAGCCCATATTTTCTATATTAATGACCCATGTCGTGATTTTACAACGAAATTACTTAATTTTAGTGTAACTTTAAATAAGCATAAATTTTAAAAAAATATTCTTTAACATTTTCATTATATTCATATTCTGAAGAAACATTCATTAAAGTAGCATTCTGAAGTACGCATTATGGTAATGCTTGATCGAACATAAATTAAAAAATAAAGTTGCTGCAAAATATGCATTGTTTAATTGTTGACATTTTATTATTTAACGATTTCAATACTTATATAAAATCAATACAATTTTAATGTTCAAAATTTATTGTGAAGTGGTCCCCTGCAGCCCGAACCTCCCTACATTGATGACTTCCTTATCATCTGCTCCATTTTGCTTCGCCCCCTCCAACAATACCACCCAGGTCAGAGCATTCCGCACTGCTTAATTTACGACTACAGTTATTTATTTATTTAAAGAAAAGCACACTACAGAGAAAACCCCATTTACAGAGTGCTATAAACAACGAACACACAAAGAATAAAAGCCACAACGAGAAAATAAAAATAAAAAAAAATGCGCTAGAAAATAAAAAGTTGAATACGGAGAATACACAAAATCATAAAAATTCTTCAAACGAATTTATAATTAAAAACGAAAACACATAATCACAAAAACATTAAAACGCACTATGATTCTAAAAGTCGTAGTTTTTTTTAAAAATTAAAAGACCATTTCCAAAAGGCAAGGGTTAAAAAGTCAAAACACACAAGCACCGAATCCTCTAAAAACACACGAGAAGTTTAAAAGTTTAAAGACGAAGATACACACTTGAGATAAAAATAAATTGCAACACTTAAGATAAGATAAATTGCAACAATACTTCACAATAAGCAATTAATCAACAAATAAGCAAAACAACACTTAATCAATAAATTACATCACTATTTACAAATACAAAAAAACGATATTCTATGTACATACTGATAATTCTCAGATACGGAAACCCACCGCGCTTCTGTGCATGAGCCAGGTGGAGTCGATTTCACCAAAATAGGGATAAAGATAAAAATAGAGGGGAAAAGTTAACGTTTTACTGAGTTGTGTAGTAGAGCCGGAACGCCATTCTGGCACTACTTTTTTAGGAGAAATATATACGAAAAATTGTGAAAACTTCCTTAAAAGAGCGCGATTTTTGTCGCCCAGGTTAGAGCCTTCCGGCACTGTTTATTTTGCGACTACAGCACTGATTGTACTAATACGACTAACAAAGAACTCCGGAAATGCGCTCATCTTACTCATTGTCTGTCACCCTTTCAGGAGAAAAATCGTCTAAAAGTGCTAGTCTCGGGATATTAACCCTCTGACACCGAGCGAGGCGGTCCCGGGGGTCTAAAAATTTCCCTGAGGCGGTTGGCTTCTTTTGAGGGGAGGTGAGGTTCTGAGATAGCTTAGGAGATAAACGCGATAGAGGGGTCCAATTATCCTTGCAAACCGCAGCCCGTTTCCGTGCGTCTTAAAGGAAGGCTATAGCAGGGAGTGGGGTAAATGACCACACAGATTGGGAGAGTTCAATTCATGTCGCTTCCTCCCAAATGCTCCGGTTTTAAAGGAGCTAGAAGAAAAAATAGCCTCGGGTTTAAAGAATCAAAGAACGTCTTAAACGAATAATGCATGTTACTGACCACGAAAATATTTAATTCTCTTCCATTTTGTTTCCAGGACCTCCAGATCCTGTCCAGAACTGCAGCGTCAGCAACCACACAGAGGAGTCCCTGATGATCAAGTGCCAAGAAGCGTACGACGGAGGCCTGCAGCAGAGTTTCATTCTGGAGACGTACGACGCAGACCACGTCGTCATGCTGAACAATATGACGAATCCAGCGCCAGTTTTTACGGTGTACGATCTCACGCCTGGAACCAGCTTCGTGATAGTGGTGTACGCTTACAACTCCAAGGGAAGAAGTGAACCTAAAATAATTAGGACGAGTACGTTGGCGACGCCGGAAAGCCTCACACAAAGAGGTGAGATTTGTGATTTCAATTGCATGATAGAATACCATATCATCACTCAAAGTTCAAAAGTTTGTAATATATCAAAATTCCATTTTGTCGAAAACTACTAATCGGTACTTCTTCATGTCAAATTGCAAGATAGCTGCTTGGGTAAAAAAATCAATGAAACGGCACTCAATTGCAATGGCGACTATAATTAACATGCATTGGCTACTTTTGTATGCATTTTTACACATTTACTTTTACAAGTAAAGTAAATTTAAATTAATATTAGCCAAGCCATGACTCTGTGAGTATCTTTTTCTAATCCCAGTTCCATGATTAAAGGTATCTTGATAATACGGGAAATGTAACATCCTGTGCTTGTCATACGAGAAAAGTAACTAAATTTCTATGGAATACCACCTGGCATTATGTAACCTAATTTCTAAATAATACCAGCTAACACAATAAAACCTAATATCCTAAACACAGACAGATCAAGAGATAACTAACAGAACCAAAATCCAAAACACAGACAGATCAATAGATAACAAACATAATCAAAATACAAAACACAGACAGATCAATAGATAACTAACATAACCAAAATCCAAAACAGAGACAGATCAAGAGACATTCAACATAACCAAAATCCAAAACACAGACAGATCAATAGATAACTAACATAACCAAAATCCAAAACACAGACAGATCAAGAGACATTCAACATAACCAAAATCCAAAGCACATATAGATTAACAATTCCAAAAATGGTTATCATATTATTTAAAATAGGTTTGTAATCAAGAAGATCTAAAACCGAGATTTATCAAAATCTCAAGGTCTAAATTTTTTGTCGATTACAATACTTTGTTTTTGTATATTGTATATACAACTGCAATATACTACGAAAACGATGTCGGACACAAAAATATAAGAAACCAAATGATTTGTTTCAATTGTTTATCTATATATTTTTACTAGTTCTCATTTAATTCTGCAGTTTCCACACTCTATAATTCCTCAAGCTTCTTTCAAATAACCCTTAAAATAGTATTCCTGGTAATTGTGTTAAAAGAAACATTGTAAGAAATTTCCTTCTAATTGGCTCCTAATTGAATAATTGCCGTTTAATTAACATTTTCTTTTTTTCGTTAGTGTTTAGTTAGCTAACTAATTATTCGTTTTTTCAGCAGATATAAAACATTAGTGTGTCTGTGTTTGCTCAGATTAGACTCATGTTGAGAAATCAGTAGCTGGTTAGCCATTAAGTGTTTACCAATTTGTTATAGGGAAAAATAATTTAAATGTTGAAATTTGCTACTGAAAGAGATTACTTTGTAATTTTTAATCACTATTTTTTCCGTCCATGTAAATAAAACACGCAATGCTAGTAATAATAATTGTTGTTTGTATGTAATGCTTCCGAATAATTCGAATTGAATTTTAACTGCGACGTAAAAGTGTGGAGAGACAACTCAAAAAATCAGAAAAACCGTAGTTAATTATCCGAAAGATTATATTTATTTTATGTTAAAATAGTAGAGTTTTGTATTCTATATTATTTGAGCCAATGAATGTATTACTGAAAAATTGCAAAGTTTTAATTTTCATACAGCCCTCCATTCCTCTTTGTCATATTTAGTAAATAATTTTGATACATAAAAAAAAATGTTCCACCCTCCTACAGCTAAACTTGACCGAGTTCTGGAGCTTTCAATATCATAATTTTAAACCAATCAGCGTCCTCGTCGAGCAAGGACTACGCATTGATTGGAGGATCTTCCTCGAGCCTGGAGAAAAAATAATTAAACATAGGATTTTGATACTCAAGGAGATTCATTTGTATTATTGACGTATTACTGCGACAATTGTGGAGAGTCGCAACAAATTCGTAGAGCCATAATTAATTATCCAAAAGCTTTACTCACAAATATGTATATTTCTTCCAAAGTATCAGTTTGGAACAAGTTTACAAAGATAATGTTTCTAGCGAATGAATCAACGAAGCTTTTAAATGCCATTGCTCAATTCATTTCTAAAAAGAATACGAAATATACAAAAAAGGAAGCATTATAATCGGCAAAAACATTTCAACCCAGAATTTCGATTAATCTCCACGTCTATGATCTCTTTAAGTCTTCAAATACTCTTTTTAAAAAAATTTCCGTCGATGAATAAGATAATTTAAAAATTGTGAATATACGAGAAAGTAGAGGGGAGCACAGTCCATCTGGTTATTATACGGTGTGCTCAGAGTGAAACTGATTGTTGTAAACTTAAGTCCATGCTATTCATTTCAGAGAAAAAAGATCTCAAAGTTGATTAGTTGCATTTAAAATAGCAGTGGACTTTTAATTGTTCTTGCTGCCTGGTGGATACAGATTGAACTATGAACTGGGATTATTAATATATAGACAATATAACATTTCTACCCTACCGTAACAGTATTATTACAAAATGTCCAAGACATGAACTTGGTACTTCTTAACTCTCTCATATGAATTTCAACAATTAAATATTATTTTATTGCCAGATCTAAATCAATAGCAAACATTTTGGCCTTTTAGAACCATACCTTTAGTTATTTAAAATATTCGACATTAAGAAATATTTTAGTTTTTTACTGAAAACGGAACCAAGAAAAATTTTTTAACACACTTTTGAAACCTATTTTTCATCTAAGCCCAAACTATTTATATAAACACCACAATACAAGGGCTAACTGATATAGATAACATGCATTACCAAAAATTCACAATTGAGAAAATTCTTCAAGTGCATGAATATGAAATTCAAAACTTAAATTCTAATTTTTCCAGCACCAATACAAAAATCTAATGTCTCAGCTAAACTCCAACTATCCATGCATATACAGCCGCTCAAATATTTATAACACTGACAACACTTATCGCCAACAACAGCCAATTCAATCCCCTCTTGAAAAGCGAAAATATTAAAATACCAAACCTAAATCCATTTTTTCAATGAATAGAGTAGGCACTAACGCGAGACCCTCTCCAGAAATTCCAGAAGAACCTCATCCAATTCCCCGTAGTCCTTTTCTAGGATTCATTAAATGCAGTAAACCTTTAATGCTGTCACATTATCTGTAATGGTGGTCTAGCATTGCTATTAGCCACTTTTATAATGCCGTCTATAATTCAGAGATACTTTGACATCAATGATCTCCGGTTCCTACCACTAGGGGGCGCTACTGCGGTACTCGTAGGCGAGTCGCCGACAAGGCTTCATGTGCGGAAGCATTAAGGCTCCTCAATAAAAGCATATTCACTCTCTTTAACTATGTGCCGTTATTGCAATGATTTATTAGACTGAAATGGGGACGGCTCGGAGCTGGAAGTATCGTCTGGAGGCTGCTACTGGATAAAAAAAATGTACAAGGAGGATAATGGCCATCATTGAATATATTTTTTGGAAACGTTTCCTTTTATGAAGTTATATTTTTCTTTGTATATTTTTTGGAAACGTTTCCTTTTATGAAGTTATATTTTTCTTGAGTGTAGAACGTTATAGTTTTTGGTTGAGGATAAGTTTTTGGATGGATTTCAATGCATATGTTCTTTTTGCAAATGAGATTTTATCTTTATAATTTATTCTTTACTCCTTATTTAGGCCTAAAATGAGAAGAATTTGTTCTAGGAAATATACCGTATTGAAAATCGTTCTTTTTCACAAAGTAGGACGAAACAATCAGAAAATTTATTTACTCTCATTTTTTTCAAGCAAAACTTCGTAATTCGAATTAAGAAAATTTGTTATCTTGTGTCAAGAAAGCTACTTCAGTTGCACTTTTTTCATGCTCATACAATTATATAAAATCAAACAAATTTTGCATCAATTACTAAGAAATTCAAAAACATTTTTTAAATTTATTCTGACTACTTTCCTGAGTGTTTTTATTTACTGCATGTATCTTTCAAATTGAAGGTATAGTATCAATATAATTTCACTGTGTTAAAAATGTTTTTGAATGAAGTTTCATTAGAAATGAAACATTGAATCGTTTGATTAATTTAATTTTTAATGTGCAATTTTGCGTTTAAAGTTTCATAGAATAAAACGCTAAAATTCAATTAATAGTGAAACATCAATTAACTTTAATACTTCATTCATAACAAATTAGCTAAAGCAATCACTTACACTTTAGATATTTTTTAATGGTAATTCGTTTATTCACAACAAATTATCCAAGGCAATGCCGAGAAAAATTTTACTAAGTAATTCTCATTGAAATTCATTAATTTTATGTTACTTCAAACTGGTAAACGAGATTACTATCTGAACGAATGTGTGGCATTTGCGCACAGTAGCAGAAGTGTATACATGACAAAAGTATTTGATTTTCTGTCTGAGGCACAGTGGCCGAATGGGCACTTTCGCATAAAACGATTAATGTGGTAATTAGTAAAGGTCAAAGTGCATTCTTTGAACTGACGTTAATCGTTAATGGCAAGAATATATGATGGGGAAACCAAATACCCGAAAGACTGCGTACCTGGCAATAAACATTAATGTTTATGACCATATAGTTAATTAAACCAGTTTCATTTAATTAAATCGGTTTAATTATATCAGTTCGTATATTGCAGCCAAATGATATTGGTAAATCGGAAGTCGTATGACTAAAATGATATCAACTACATCCACGATTTCGATGAACTTACTGAATAGAAATAATTGGATATAGCAATGATTACAAACTTATTATGATATTAATGATGTGAAAAGTGGTGATACGAATGAATTATTAATTATATGGCTATTTATTTTTTATACTTTCTAATCATGCGAGGTTCTTTCTTATGTTAACATTTTTTCTCCAGTATTTTAACACTGGGTAAATTTTTCTGGAATTAATCCTTCAACGGCCAGTGTTGCCTTTAAGCAAAATACCCGATTTTGTTTTCTAAAGAATAAGACTGAAACTCTAATACCTGTTAATGCCAATACTGAAAATATTATTAAATCAATTTATAAATATAGATGGCAGTCTGAGTGCTGATGAAAAAATAAAAACAAATTGTTGTTTTCACCCGACATTGCATCTTTTTCGCTTTGTACGCTTGATAATATCATATTTTATTCTAAAATGTTGAATTAAATTAGTTATTATTAGTTCTTAAAATTCTATCATTTAATATGATAGAATTTTGTCAAAGAAAGTGTTTTCTAGAGTAAAGCTCATTGTTGCTGATTGATAACAAACAGCCGTAAACCATATTTAAGAAAAATAAGATTTTTTAAAGTATTTTTTCCATGTGTTTTTCAAGAAATGAAAGCCGAAAAACATCTTTAAATCAATTTTTAAAATATCGGGCATTTAAGGGTAAACTAATTTATACAAAAAACAATCTTGCAGGGGAAAAACATTATAATTATTTATTTTTATGATTTAAAATATTATTTTCTTGATCGTTCTTCAGTCTGAATATTCTGTGTTTAAATCCTTGACAAACGAGTAATCACATTTCAATAGTTTTCATCGCAACCAAACACCAATGGTGATGAATGCTAGTTAATGATCGTTTGCTAAAGACCCAAACTCTAGTAGAAATTGCCACTTCAACAAGAAATATGAATTGATTTTTATGGTGAATTGATTAATACTTTCTTTGAGAACACTTACGTTCGTGAGGCGTGAGATAAGGGAGAAAAGGAATGCCCAATGAAGTGTAGATCTCTTCGTTAAATCTTCAGCTGAAAATGTAATGGTTAATGCAAAAAAGAGCGCATCTAGCATAAAAATAGGAGGCTAATATATATAAGAAACGTTATTGTGCTTTAATTGCGTTTTTCATTTTACAATTTATACTCTCTCTCTCTTTATATATATATATATATATATAGTTAAACATTTAAATTAATCAAAACGTGTGTTATATTTTAAATATATACGTATATTAATCCAAAAATAAAATCAAATTACCTTATCAATACTCATACAAATGAAATACAAAAGTTAGTTTGATTATAGAATATACTACTATGAAAAAGACAACCTAGAATTGGGATTCCAACAATCAAATGCCAATCAGTCTTGGGAACTGATATGAGTTGCATTAATCTAGATTTGCGGCGCCAACCCTCTGCGAAAGCCAATTGTTGGAAAAACGAAAAAATAGTTAAATAAATCTGTAAAATCTTTCAAGATTGGAAATGAGAAAATATAACCTATAATATATAAATTCTATAGTAATAATTATTATTAGGACTTGAGCATTATCCTAAAAACAGTTCCGCACTTAAATTGAAAATATTATTTCTAAATTAAACTTTAAATACTTATAATAATACACTATAAAAATATTAACTATAAATTAAATTTAACCTTTTATAGTAATATTTTTTTGGAAATGTACATAAAATGAATAAATGAATATATGATGCAGTCTTATTCTTAATCTAGTGGCGCCATCTACCTATGAAGTGAGTTATTAAAATCTTATATATATATATATATAAAATTTCAAAATTTTCGTGTGAACTTTCTTTTTGGTGAAAATAAGGAAATTGATCGATTGATGGCTTCCAGCATTGATACAAGAGTTGATTAGAGTGACGCGGTGGCCCATTGGCAAGGCACAAACATCCTCCTGCTTGTGTGGTGTGGAAATTTGGAGAAGGGGTGCCATCTGAGGTGTAGTCCTCGTCATCTCACCGCTTTTCGGACGGACCTCGTAATTTGAACTGCTGAAACTAAACTATCACATCATAAGAATTTGTCTGCACCATTATTTAGATGTGCACCAGGCTCACATACACTGCTAAGTCTTAGAGGAATGGAGCGATTTCTATGATATTCTTTAAAATAATAGTACCTGATTTCCTCTTTCTTATCTAAAATTTCTGTCACATATATAACTAAATACCAAATTTTGCGAAATTAAAATATATAACCTAATAATAATAAATAATTTTTTGCTGAAAATGTACTTAAATGATTTAATCGTCTTTAAAAAAATTATGACGAAAATGATTTTATATCGACAGTTCCTTAAAAACATTTTGAAAAATATATAGTTAAAAAGTAGCTTAAAATTAAACAAAGAGATGATTGAATTTATTTCAATAATATATTTAGAAGTCCGCTCTCTTTAATTCTCTACATTAACAGTTTCATTTGACGTCTGACAACTTACCGTATAAAAACAATAAAATTTTAATCAAGAAAATTCATAAGAGACGTTTACATAATAAATGGATGAGATATTAATAAAACAGTATTGCTGAAAAACCAGTTCTTATTTGGAAGAATTATAACTAAAATTGTATCAATTACCCTCACTATTTTCATTAACTTATCAAATGGATATAATTCGACCTAAATTATGCGAAAAGCATTGATTTGAATGAATTGGTAGAAGCTAGATAGCTATTCTTTTCATTTTTTTAAACAACTCGATAATGTGAACCCCTATCCTATGTTAAAATAATTTCTGAAACCAATTTCCTTAGCTTTGAAATTGAAACCAAGTATGGCAAAGCACTACGTTTGCTTTCACCTAAAGCTGAAAAAGCCGATACTTAATTCTTTCAAACTAAAAGAAAGCTCCCAGAAATGAATAAGATCGTTAAAAAAATTTTTGCATTTAATAACAAAAGCATAATTGCCTTCTTGAATAATCCTTTCCTTTACATCCTAAAGACTGACAAAACCAATTAATTTTGACTCTCACTTTAGCTTATTTAAAGCCTTTTCTATTTCCAAACAATTATATCAGCTCTAAATCGATATTTAAATCATCTCTATCGTAACACCAAAGTCAGTTCTTCACAAAAAATTAATTGCTGGAAGTTTGAATAAAAGCCTATCACATCCAAGAAAATAATCTTGCAATAAAAAAGGACCTAAAGAGTTTTAATAAGATTATATGTGTATTCCTTTTATCGGCATAATAGACACAGTTTATGAATGGGGAATTTTCCATATCACAATTAAATACAACTCAACGACCCAGTTTTTTAGTAACCTTTGTTAATTACAAAAACTCTTGTGAAAAATTATCCTATTATGTAATACAAATAGCTTTCACGCGAAGTAATATTTAAATATTGCATTTTATGTTTTCCCAAAAATTAATAACAACACATTTCGCATATTGGTTTCTTCTATATCGATATGGACGTGTTTCATCGATTGGAGAACCTTCTACGGTTTTAATTTTCCAGTAACTGATTAATTAATGCTTAGGGACCTCAAATTAATGGTTGTTACACCTTTTAATGGAGAATATTTTGGTTTTTTTATCCATTCTAAAGTCGTTTGACTGTTAAAAGTAAACATTTGTGGAAAGAAGAAAAAATAAAATAATGATAAAAAATGGCTCTAATTGCATTGTTTATTTATTTTTTGCCCACGGTTTGGCAACGTAAGTTAATGATATTTTTTTTCGTTCTCTTTGGTTTCTTCTCGATTTTTTTGACGGTAAAAATCAATTTGGGACTATTGAAAGAGTTGAACTGGAAACCCTGTAACTTATTTATGGAGTTGGTAGGGAAAAAATTCCCAAAGGAGAGCTTTATCTTCAAAGACTTCAGAAAGAAAGAGTAATAAATGAACTGCAATTTGCATAGCAGCAGTCAGTTTTTTTTCTGGCTTTATTTATTCTTTTATAAACCCTGGTGACAGATAATTTATTTTGGAAAACAGTCAATGGTCGAATGAGTTCTCCCAGTAGTTAGGCTTAAGTATCAAGGAAGAGCTTAGCTAAGTATCAGAATTTCAGCTGATAAGGCTGATAGTATTGAAGACTAGTTTGGTATATTAATAGAGGTAAACTAGATCTTAACCCGTTAAACATATAAATTAATTTAAAGTATAAATTTTGGTAAAACTCTTTTAAATTATGTTAGAAACATCAAAAATAAAATAACATTGGAGAAAATTAAGTTCCAAGAATTTTTTTTTTCGTTTTCTTATTGTTTTTAGAAAAAAAACTATAAAAAAAATCAATAGAAATTATTTAAAAACTTTTTATAGATACATATTATATAATATTTTTTATACATTAAAATATCAAAAAATAAAGATTCCTTTCGAATGGCCTTGTGTTACCTCTAAAATATATCAAAGCAAAAAAGGAAAACAATTCAAAATCACAACACGTTGGCTTCAAAATCTGGTTAACTGGTTGTACATTCTAGTTGAAAATTGTTCAGGAGATTTAGAATGCATATTGACTTGCTAGACAAAGCAAAAATAGATGCAATTAAATGCGATCGGTTTAGACACGGAAGTTAACATATAGCTGTTCCCATTTCAGGATTTTAGGCGTTAATTGTGTAACACCATTTTAACTATACGAATTTATTGAGTTTATGGCAACTAATTTACAGTGATGTAGAATACTTATACGACAAATACGTGTATGTAATATGCTAGGATGTACGTATATATTTGTATATTGATAGATACGTTATATAAAGTATACGGAAATAAAAGTCATAATTATTATCTTAATATATTAACAGGTAATTCACCAAATTGAACGGAATTTATATAACGGTATATACGGTGTATAAGGTATACGGAGTTTAATGTCGCAGTTATGATCTTAATATATTAAAAGGTAATTCACCAAATTGAACGGAATTTATATAACGGTGTATACGGAGTTAATTGTCGTAGTTATTATCTTAATATATTTAAAGGAAATTGACCGATTTGAACGGAATTTAGCCTTAAAAACCAACTACTCCTTGATATTCGTGCAATAGAATTTATATAAAAATAAATTTAGTTTAATTTCATGGAACTCATTCTACACCCTTGAGACGGATTAAAAGATGAAGATGCATCATATAAAACTCGAAATCGTTTAGACAGATGAATCAAACCTGAAACATTATGAGGTATTATGTTTGGCACTAGTGGTTCAAAATTTATAGATTTTTTGCTTTGTCTTGCGAAATAATTTATGGAATAAATATAAACTTAACGATTTATATTTATTTCATAAGTTTAAAAAGTAAAGAATTACATTTTATATTATTTGAGTAAACGAATGTACTATTGAAAAAATTATGATGTTTGAATTTTCATACAGTCTTCCATTCCTATTAGTCATATACAGTAAAATTATTTGATCTCTTCTGCACCTAAAGCTGACCGAGTAATGGAGCTTTGAAATTCACAATTTTAAACCAATCAGCTGCTTCTTCGAGCAAGCGCTGCGCATTTATTGGAGAATCTTCCTCGAGGCGGCCATTGAAATGTTCTAAAGAAGTTAGCGATATACCAAGCTTTGTAACTCAAACAGTTTTAGTCTCAGAAGAGTGGGACTTTTTTGTTTGAAATCTTAGTGTGTCAAAAATATTTTTTCCAAATAGGACTAATAAAACTGGGGGGACCGTTTCTTTAATATATTAACATATTGCTGAAGTCGGTGTTTCGACCTTAATTCGCGTGTTCGAAATACCAACTGTTCCACAAATAAATCGTAAAGGGGACAGAATTGATCTTATATCACTTGAAAAATGAGTAAAACAAGTTGGTAGCACGTATCTGCGGTGATCTCAACAAAACCAACACGTATTCTGGAGAGTTCGAGAACAAGTTTGTAATTCCCACCTACCCTCCATCGTTATTTTATTTACAAAACTTACGAAAATTTCGCCCTTATCCAAATTCAACACAGATAGAAATTAGGATAGCGGAATTAAAATCAAAAATATTCTTTCTTCATCGATTCACATATTAAAACTCCGTTCTGCCGCCCTTGAGATATAAACATCGTTCGTAACCCACGCATATAACTTGACGTGGTTTCACTTATCCAAAACCTACGCGAAACACGACAAAGATGCAGCTGCCTTGCTGAAACCATAAGATCAAAATGAAATATTCAGATATCTCCATCTGTGGATGAAAATTATAAACTTTTGTAAAGACCCCTTTCTCCAAATCAAGACATTCGATTATTTATTCAACTGGAGGTGGGAGGGAGGGGATAAGACCTTTTGAAAGCTAATTCTCATTCATTTGACGTTCCTCGCTTCCTTTCACTTCAAATCTACTTAACAAGACTCAGCGTTTCAAAATTTTAATCTGCTCGCATCCGTTACCTAACACAGTTTTCACCGTCTTTCGAGATCTTGACATTTTCACTGCAACTTTGACGGTCTAAATATGCAGAAATGGACCATCATTTAGCACTGAATATGCAGGAAAGGAACATGTTGGCGCCTTGCAACCTTGCGCATCTCTGTCAGTTATTCGAATTTTAAATCGTGGAGGCAGACGATAATTTATATCAATTAGAGATCGCAACTTTGTGTGATGGGATTGGCATTTGCATAAATCGTTTGGAGGTGTAGTGTAGAGAAATGAGGATAGAATGCATCAATTTTCTACAAGATGCTTCGTTTGAAGACTGATACAGCTGCAATTTGTGTAACAAAGTGGCTGAATCCTGGAATTAACGCTATTAATGTTATTTGAAGACATATATATCGAATGAAGCAATGCGCGTTATGTGGAAAATATCGAAAATTTAAAATCCCATACGGTTGTATGAGTAAAATCTTATTATAAAACAGTTAGAATGTTTTTGTTTTTTTAAGGTATTTGTTTCTTATCTGACTTAACTGAAATTCACAGCAGGGAGAAATGCAGTCAATTCACAGTCACGTGACACACATCAAAGGCCCCCCGCACCAATATATGTTTGGTATTCATTGCGCATCTTCTAAAGGCATGACGTCACAATATTGCGTCAGGCAATGTGCAGTTAGATGTTGGATGATGTGCGCAAATATGTTTATCGCATGACAGTGACGACACCTGAATTTACTTTATTTAGGGAGCTCTTATTAGTCATATGGCATATGAATTGTCAAAAAAATACACCATTGAATTGGTCACAAATAACATTTAAAATATGGGTACCTTTTACCTTAGAAACAAGGAAAACCTTTACAGGACAAATAGCGTAGTTTGGGTAAGTGGCGCCTGCGGTATAATATGATTCTTTTAACACTGTCTTCATTAGGGACTTAGCAAGTGTAAATGGCACCCGGGGGTATGGTATTTCGCCGTCTAATTATATTTGGCTTTAAAAACTGGCATAAGCCCTCTATCGTTTTTGTCCATGGTCTCTCTCTAAGAGTAGCGGCCTTGTTATCTATACCTCCCTTCTCCCCTTTGATACTGGTTTCAAGGAACTTATAACACAAATTTTCTAAAAGCAACAGTTCTTTTTCCTGAAGTGCACATTCGATTTACCTGACTTCATAACTATGCCCATAAACTGAACTTTTCCACGTATTTCAGTCATATTTATACTCACGGCCTTTTTAATGCTGAAACTATTTGTTCAAGTCTGCTGATTTTAAGAAAGGAAAAACAAGTCA
>BGPR01004260.1:9904-21401 GCA_013235015.1 Araneus ventricosus | reverse complement strand
AACAAAACAATAATTGACATTTTCTTTATTGAAATTCTATCTTTTAAACAAATGCTGCTTTAATATCATTGAGCTCTTTATAAAAATGCATGAAATATGAACAAAACAATAATTGACATTTTCTTTATTGAAATTCTATCTTTTAAACAAATGCTGCGTTAATAACATTGAGCTCTTTATAAAAATGCATGAAATATAAACAAAACAATAATTGACATTTTCTTTATTGAAATTCTCCTTGCTTTTAAGCAAAGGCTGATTTATTGTCATTAAGTTCTTCATGAAATTGCATGAAATATAATCATAAACATTTTGAAACAATGCATTTAATCAAGACCGCACTAAAAAGAAGAAAAATATTTTTTTTCTGGAAAACGACAAAAAAATGAATAAATTAGTATAAAAACATTAGTATAAAAATGAATCATTACTAGTAAGGAAAAATATGAAAGACGCTAATTTGAAAAAAGTAGCAAATAAAAAAAATAAGAAATATATCAGCATTATAAAAAAATTGTCGTTAAACATTTTACAAAAATTTTTTTTAAAAACTTCTTTTGCAAAAAAAAATCATATATTTTTTTCAAAATAAATAGGAAAAAATTGATTTCACAAGGAAAATACGATTTTTTTCCATGTAATTTTTTAAATATATTTTAACAATAAATGCAAATCTTTTTTATGAAAAGTCTGTTTGTTGAAAGATATTTGACATTTGCGTAATACTTAATAAATTTATTCTTAAAAATATTCATTCATTTCCCTTTTGTTTGAAATAGTTTAAAAAATATTTCATTGGATTTAAATTTTTTATCAAAAAAATTTCTTCTTCTTTTTTTCAGTGCTATTCGTGATACTTCGATTTTTTCAAACAGTTCATATGCCATAACTCGGAGCTGCAAAAAATTGAATTTCCTTCATTCCATCATAAAAAAAAATTACAAAGAAATAAATTTGCATATAAAGTACTCTCTATTGTCATAATAAAAGTTCTCCTAACAGTTCATTTAAAAATATATATTTTCGTAAACAATAAAAAATCTTATAACCATGAGGAAGCCACCAGACCAAAATTCTATAACCGGAATTTTGCTTTTTTAAATCCATTAATCATTTTCTGACGCAAGTCAGATTTGCAAATACATCTTTGAGAGAAGAGGAGAAAAAAGGGCAGATCCTTGCTTAAAAATGATGAGAAGACCAAAATAAAAAAAGTTCAAAAAATTATCCCGGGTTTTAACATTTTTCGTCGTTTGTCAGCATTAAGTCACGCATGCCTAATCCTAGTAATTTAAAGTCTTGTATATCCCGAAACTTTCCGTCCAAAAAAGTTCCATTTTTTTGGGTAAACATTTTTCTAAAACCAGGCAGTTTGTCGCCAAGAAAAATTACGTGCTTAGAAATTTCACGTCACTTTTATAAGCGTGGTTTATGCCTGAGGTACCCGCTTTTGACGTTAAACGACTGTTAAAAATGCTGCATTTCTGGTGTATAATTTCGTGAAATGGTGAAAATGACGAACATTTTATAGTCTCGTTACTATAATGGTCATTAAAATGAAGAAGTCACCTCAACTCAACATCTGAAAGTTTATTTTTTTAATGGCAGAATTATGATAAATGTAGATGCAATTTTTTCTGCTTTAAATTCGTAGAAAAAACATTCCTTTTAAGTTTTAAACTTAATGAACGGGGATCTGCTTAGGCAATATATTCTAGGTGAATTTTTTCTTAAATACAGTAAATCACAGTTTATTCATCTTTTAAAGAATTGACGTAAAAAGACGTGAAAATGAAAAGACGTAATTTTATCAAAATTTTCGTAAACAACTTTGATTATTATAAATTTAATGCTACTTATGCAAATTCATATAAAAGTAAATATCTTAAAGTCTTTTTATAGTCAAAGAGAACTGTTATCGACGACGCCATCTCGTGATTACAGCTGAAGCGAACTGGTTGATATTTCACCAACTACACTTTTCGATCGATTTCTCGAAAATGAATGAGTTGTAAAACTTGTGGCTTGCATGTTGTATTGCCCTAAGGTCCAACAACAAAAGTACGGAATTTGAAAAAATTGGTGACATGTGTACCTAGTGATTTCCTTCCTAAACTAAAACTTACAACAGCTTGCCAGCTCGACAGCAGTGTTGAAGCACAAATCGGTCGATTTTTTTAAAAATAATGCTGGTTAAGTTTTGTTTAGTTGTATTAAGGTCCCGATTTGCAACATCAGGGCTCTTTTGAGACGAATGTCGTAATTTCGAACCACGATCAGATGGAGAGGGCGACACCTGAACTAGCTCCTTCTCTCCAAGCTTCCACGCCACAACAGTGGGAGCAAGCTCGACCCACGACGCCAGGTGTAATGTGAACCAGGCTCACATACATGGCGGCTCTTCAGTATAACCGAATTTAGAGCCAGGAATCCTCTGGCCTTGAAGCTGGGAACTTACCACCAGGCCACCTCGGCCCCGCGACTTCCCATGCAAAGGAGAATTTTAGGAATATGGACAGGACTGCTGCACAATGGAATAAGTCGGCGAATGTATTTTTACTTCATCAAGCACGGAGTATACAGAAAGAAAGTACTGCGTGTGAACATTTTATCTCCAGCCTGTGATGAATATCCTCTCCTGAGTCCCGCAAAAACTGGTGTTTTTTGGGGGGATTTTTGGGAGATATGTCTGCTTGTTGGTCTTATTTCAACAAGGTTACTTAAGAAATAGAAGGATCTAGACAAATAAAATTTGGTATATGATAACACAAGTCTGCAAAAAAATTAATTTTTTCAGCGGCATGGGGTATTTTTGGTAAATTTTATGTTTTTTAGGGTGCTGAATCCAAAAATGACGTCAATTTTCCTTCATCACGTACAGTTTTTTTGCAAAACATGGGGAGTTTACATTAATAAAGCATAACTGCGATGAAAAAAATCAATATTTTATTACAATTAACTATGCATAATTTTTCTTAAAATTGGAAAAAAAAGAAATAAAATACTATTCTTTCATGATATATTTAACACTACACGTTTACTCTTTTTGTCTGTGGAACCTTCTCTTCTTCTCTTTGACGCTCCTCCGAACACGTTTTCGCTTACCATCTTCTGTTTCCCGACTGAGTATCCAACAGTAATTAATCAGATAGCATGTTGACCTCCCATCTTCCTTGGTATCGTCTTTCGATATCATGTACATCTTAGTGAAATCTTTCACCCTGCTCTTCACTATATGGAAATGTAGGAAATGAACTTTTAAGCTCATCTTGCATCCTTGAGCTTCACACACTGTCAATATGCGTTGTATAATGGCTTTATAGAGAGGGTCTTTAGTATTCTCTAGAAACCTGTGCACTACATACTTAAAAGAGTCCCACGCTTCTTTTTCTTTGTCCCCATTGTTTCTGAAAACAGGGAATCAGATCGTATCGTTTTCGTATGTCGAGGCCAGTAAAAACTCCCTCTTTCAACTTGGCTTCTGACAGTTTTGGATATCTGAAGCATTCTCCATATTTAGGCAGTGATTTAATAAACTGCTTCATAAGCCTTCATTTTATATGAAGAGGTGGTAATAAAACCTTTTCAGGTGGAACCAAGGTTTCACTTATGGCATTTGTTTCGCCGGGTGTTAAGGCACCTCGAAGTGAACAGGCAGATTTGGTCCAAATGGAGGTCTCTAGCTCGACTGTCCCACAAGCGTAGGAAGCAGGGATATTTTTTGTAACCTGCCTGCTGACCCAACAACATGGTTAGCATTTTGAAGTCTTCACAAACCATCTAATGATATTCTTGATAGTTGATTTTCTCAAGAATCATATACAAATCATTATAGTTTTCTTCCAAATGCACCGAGTGTCCTAAAGGAAGCGATGGAAATGAATTACGATTCTGCAGGAAGACTGCTTTGAGCCTTGGTTTAGACGAATCTATGAATAGACGCCACTCAGATGGATCATATTATATGTCAAAGCACTTCTTTAGCCCTTGAACATCATTACGAAAATCGAGATTTCCCTCTTTGGAGAAAAACAGACTGAATTCCTTCTCTCGGTGCCTGTACCAGGAGAATGAAGTTCCGGGTGTCAGCAGTATTTTTCATTCTTGACCCTAGCAATTCAATTCCATTTTTAGAAAGGCCTAAATCTCTAACTAGATCATTAAACTCGCTCTGAGAAAATGGTTGGCGTCCCTCATCAACAGAAAAATCTGAGCTAGGTTCGTCCTGGTGAGGTATTGTGTCTCCATCCGCAGAATCACTCCGGATATCATCCAAACTTGAAGGTGGGTGTCACTCTTAGAAATATGAAATTAATATATAAAATCATTATTGGATATGGTTTTTTGACTCAAGAATATGATACCAGATATCAGGTAATAAAAGAGAAATTTTACTTTTAATTAAACTAAAAGTATGAGTTTTGGAAGAAAACCTGACGTAATGGAATTTTTTGAATATTTTTCTTGGTTTCAGTGAGTAGAAATCTATAAGAAACAGTCAAAAAATCCTATGCAGTTTTTTGGTTGCAGACCTGTGTAATCTTTAAACCAAAATTATAGATTATTATCAAATTCTGGGCAAAAGTCGACAATGAGAAGTATGTCTGTCCATTATTGAGTGTGTTAATAAGATTACTCAAAACGAAACATGGATGGATTCATTTTATCAAGGCTTTATGCAAATCTGTAACATATTTCGTATTAAATTCTACCATCCAACAAGCCATTAACACAGAGAGGTCAAACTTAGTCACCGTCTTTCATTAGAAATTGTTTCAGCGAAAATATTTATCGGTACCAGATTTCAATCAAAAGCTTAACATATTAAATTCGCAATACAATCACTATTACTTCCTTTGTAGTTTTAATTAATCCGTAGTTTCCTCATCTTAAGTGATTCCAACATTTCTGTTTCTCAGAAAATTCATTAGAATGCTGACTACATCATTATTACCAATCCCATAATTATCATTGCTAATGATTATTTTCGAAACAGTTAATGGCTTTGAGTAAGAAAAAGCCTAGTTATTAATCTACATTAATTAAAAATCCGAGAGAATATGATGATGGTTATTTGAATAAATTGTATGCATCCATCTTCCTTTATGCACTTGATTTTTCTGAACTAGGAGATATTTATGTCAGCAAATTGTAAATAATGACTAATTTTGAAAAGAACGGTTTTGATGAATTTCCCAATAAAGGAATATTCGGAAATAAGCAATATAAATTATCAAAGTAAATTATTGTTATTCATATTTTGTATTGACGTCGTTAAAGTCAATTCTTGAAATTCTATTTTATTAGTTTATTTTCTACAGAGACAAGCACTGTTATAAGTTGGTTCAAACAATACAGGCGAATTTATACTTGAAATTATTCACCGTATATATAACAGTGCATGTAAAGGTAACAGAATATTGTTCCTTAGTGTTCACATCATCTTCCAGCCTAGAGATGTATACGAAATTAAGCGGTTATGTAATTCACACTAAGAATGAACTATGTGCTGCCATCTATATTCTGTTTTCAGAAAAAAATACATAAAAGTCCACAGGAAAAAAATGCGCATGTTAAGAATTATGAAATAACGTATGAAAACAATTATTAAAATAAAATGAGACACTAAAGTTTAATATTTTGGAGAAAATCCTGTACTAAAAACTTTCGCGTTTTTAGACAGAACAAGAAAGTTCTAACCACTGGTTCTTTGAGTTCACGTTTATACACTTGTGTGTAAAAATTAAGTACTCCTAAAATACGAGAAATTTGCCATTTATAAGAAAATTATACCTCGAAATCAGTTGTGGAGAATCGCATAACAGACAATCCAGTATCTTACATATATTACACTGGAAATTCATTCTCGTTGGCATTTAGGGGACCAACCAGAAATTCATGAAGACGAAAAGAGATTTCGGCCCACTCTGTTTCACAGAAAGCTGGTAATGATTTGAAATTTTCATTAATGGTTCTGTTTGCTATGCATATTGATTACATGCATTTTCGTAAAAAACAATGATATTCTGGAAGATATTAAGATTTCTTTTAAAAAAATCCCAAATTTCCAAAAATAAATCCAAAAATCCCAAACGCAAAATTTTGAGGACGAAGTGGTACAGCATGTAGAAATGAATTCGTAACAGGATCTGTGCCGCTGGTGAACAAAAGCTTAAAGTTCTGATATTTTCTTCCTTAGAAAAATTTAAAACAATCTGCATTTAATTGGCTGGGAATTTTGGAGATTGACATAGCATCCATTTGAAACATTCCTAAGAATTGAAATTTTTATCGTTACCCTTGTTTCCGACAGCAGGAACAATGTCAATTACTAGTATACACGACCTATGTCTGTCTTCATTATTGCTAGTTTATCTTCACTAATCTTACAGAAAGTAAGCTTAATTAAAATCCCAATGATGCCCGACTGAAGAAACCCAAGGCAACTGCACAACACTGAAGAAACAACTTGATATCGTACTTACATGCACCAAGTATGTTTACCGTTATAGGCATTTCCATTTAAATTGCAAAGTTTGGTGCCTAGACGTGAACTTTTGGCATGGAAATCAAAAGGCAAATAAAAAACAGAATGCGTTAAAACGCATTCTCTACTTTAATTAAAGTAATCAAGCGCTTCATGTTTACTTCGAAAACTTTCGCTCGTTTCGATTAGTTTTGTCTGGGAGGTTACGTGCCTTAGATTAGTTTCGTCACGATAGCTAGGCTGGATACGTTTCGTTTTAAAACTCGGCTCCGAAACTCATTAAGCTTCTAAAGAAGGATCCAATTTACGCATTCTTGTTGTTTTTAGTGCGTGGGTCCATTCAGATCTCAAATTATGTCTCGCGCTATAACTTTGGATGGAAACAAAAAGATGGTGCCGTAATTTTATAGTGCTTCCGCACGAAGGACATCATTTTTTCTCGAGAAATTACTGAATGAAATCCGGTGGTCATTATTTTTCTTTTCAAATTGTAGAGTTTTTTAAGATTTGTAGGTTAAATTAGGAAATCTCTAGTGAATAAATAAACTTCAAATGACAAAGTAAAACGCTTTGTACTTAAATAAAGGAGATTTATATTGCAATCATATTTTCAAGGAAAAAAACGGAATTACCATATGTATAAAGAAACATGGAAGGGAGAGGAGGAATATAGTTGGTAAAAGTATTTTTCTTCTGATTTGAAGTTGAAATAATGTAAATATTGATACAAAACCAGTCTGAGTGTTCTCTCCTCAGCATTCACATATTTAATCCCACATAAAAATGTTAGTAATATCGTAAAGAAACATTCGTTGCATTCCGTCTTTCGTGAATATGCCACCTGGTTGGCATCACGTGATCCGGGATGGACGTGACTTTGCCTGGAATCCATTTAGTTTTTTTGCGTTTTTGAGTTAATATGCCTCTATACACAGATAGAGAAACAATCTACATCTTGTACCAGTAACATCTTGCAACATCTGCAGACAATCTACATCCTGTAACATCTACAGTCCGGGATGGGCGCGACTTTGCCTGGAATTCATTTAGTTCTTGCGTTTTCGAGTAACTGTGTCACTATACACAGATAGGGAGACAATCTACATCCTGTACCAGTAACATCCCATGACATCTACAGTTTCGTAAAGAACATATGTCCTATTCCATCCGTTTATTTCTTTGTGTTTTTGAGGTAATTTGTTCCAATGCATGTCCCAATGCACACGCACCTCATTTCAAAAATTATATTTTCGTACTCAGAGAGATCTAAAACATGGAGATCCACTAAAATCTCGAGGTTGAATGTTTTGAAGATAACGATACTTTCTTTTTGTGTTTTTCATACAATAAAAAGTAAAAAAAGATTGATACACAATAAACTTAGTCATTTAAAGCATCTTTCCAATTGGAAGAATATCGCTATATCAAACGGATTAGAAATGAAATATTGGAGACGAGAAGAGTGAATACCCTTTATATTTCTTCTGATACTTTGCATAGAAACAAGCTACTCAGAAATCCGAGATCAGAAGCATTTTTCTACCTCGCCTCATTCAAGATGGGCCATAGCTCAGAAACTAATACGTATTGTTTAAGATCCACTGATTAATGTACCAATATTTCAATGAAACACTGATAAAAATTATGATTCATTTCACTTCACTTCACTGTCACCCCTTCTTTTTCATGATTTGTAGATCGACGACCCCTCTACGGCAAGACACAGACGACAGACGAGAAATTATGACAACAGCTTTGGAGACGGAAGACAAATGCCCGGATGTCATACCAGGTAAGTGGGAGTGAAAAAAATAAGGACAATTTTATGTCCCTTCATTTTTTCCCCACCTCATAAAGCATCCCTTAACATGTAACCCGGGACTCTACGCTTGTTTCAAACCATTAACCTCAGGGACGCATTTGGGTCGGAAATGTAAAATATGAGATATTCTCCCTGGTACTTGAAAAGGCGACGCGCTGCTGCCTTCTGAGACGGTTGCAGTGATCTCAAAGGCTTCGGAAACATTTTCTGGAGATTTCGGCTCCAGTTGGGTAGGATTTAAGGACTTAATGGCAAAGAAGTGTAAATGTAAAGATATAAACTTCTTTTTTTTTTACTTTATCGAATTTCGATCAGATCATACCATATAAATTTTTCAAATGGCGGGGAAGAAACTGAGCATGTAAATTTCAGTGATACTTTTTAAAATTTTTATATCTTTCCTTCTCAATGCTGTTGAAAATTTGGAAAAGTTTGCTTCAATTGCTATTTTAACTCATTACTTGCCGGATGCACTTAAAAGCTTTGAAAGAGGAAATTATGTTATATATTTAGTAGCTACAGGATTAAAACTCATTTTAAAAAATCTTTTATTTTCTTTCGAGTTGCAAAATGTTGCAATTTTCAACACGAGCGTAAAGTAGTATAATTTATTTTCGAATTACATGGAATTGTTCAAACTATTTTGTGTGAAGTGTGACATACCATTTATTACAAATATTTACTGTTTCGATGCTACAGTTTTTACAGCGCTTCCTTTTATTGTCGTGATTCCTCCGAGCTTTATAATTTGAGTGATCTCTTTTAACTTTATTCAATGATAAACTTTTTTCGTGCATTTAAGTGTGTAAGGATTGAAATAAATTCATTATTAAAATTTTGAGACAAATTTCAAGGCATTCTTTATAATATGAACTGCTTATTTACACAGAGTTCGCAAAATTTATGTTTTGAAAAAATCATAAATTAATGTTGCAGAAACAAAACACTGACAGGGAATGCAGTAAAAAATGCATATGAAATCAAAATTCATTTCGAAAGTATATGGAAATCCACGCAATTTTTGTCCACTTTCTATGTATTCTTAGAAGAAGTAATCTCCTTCCCCCTCCCAAAAAAAGCCCTCTGTCCTTGGTTTTCTATCATGTTTAGTAAAAAATTTTCAAAATGAAGATGAAGCATTAACTTGATACAGACTAAAAATACTCATGACGTTTAGTTTACATGTTGGTGTTTAATTAAAAATTACAAACACGTTTTGCGAAATTATTCAAAATAATAACATAGAATATTTTAAAAAATTATATCAACTATGATTTGAACGACTGAAATGGCAACTTAAGCATCCAGCTATTTCCAAACGTTTAAAACGGTCTGTTTCTTAAGCAAACGAGAAAATGATGTATTCTTATTTGTTTAATTCCGTTTACAGAATTGTGTTTATTCCACATAAAAAATAGATTCGAATTGGTAGATTATTACTAAAATGAATTCTAGGAATCGTTTTGGTGAGAAATCGTAAGTAGTCTCGAAGCCAGCCATTAGCAAGTAGACTTCGGTCCATAGTTAGAGATCCCTGAAATGGTGGTAAACACTTTATGGAATCAATTTCGAATTGTCTCCACTATACTAGAGATGCCAGACTACTTCTATTTAAGGTCACGAAATTTACAGAGAATCGATATATTATATTAAATACACGACAACATAAAAAAAAATAAAGACTGGAGAATTCTTTCGGTATTATAATTATATCAACTATGATTTGAACGACTGAAATGGCAACTTAAGCATTCAGCTATTTCCAAACGTTTAAAACGGTCTGTTTCTTAAGCAAACGAGAAAATGATGTATTCTTATTTGTTTAATTCCGTTTACAGAATTGTATTTATTCCACACAAAAAAAAGATTCGAATTGGTAGATTGTTACTAAAATGAATTCTAGGAATCGTTTTGGTGAGAAATCATAAGTAGTCTCGAAGCCAGCCATTAGCAAGTAGACTTCGGTCCATAGTTAAAGATGTCTGAAATGGTGGTAAACACTTTATGCAATCAATTCCGAATTGTCTCCACTGTACTAGAGATGCCAGACTACATCTATTTAAGGTCACGAAATTTACAGAGAATCGATATATTTTATTAAATACACGACAAAAAAAAATAAAGACTGGAGAATTCTTTCGGCATTTTTTGGCTACCTGAGAAATAATCTAAATGCCAACTACATAGAAGTTCTTGGGGGAAAAGTGCCTAAATCACCTTACAAGGCCACCTTTCAGCACTTAGGTGAAACTGTAATGTTTGCGTGGGTTGGTGTCATACTGGATGGCGTAAACCATAGCTTGTGTAACATCAGACTAAAGGAATAGCCAGTAATATCAAGAATATAATTTATTTGGCTATTTACAAAAGAAGTCGTTGAGTCGTCCTGAAAAATTAAAGAACTAAACTTTCAAGCTTGGAAAATAAATCAATTACAATCTTTCACGTTACACAAGCCGTCTTCGTCTCGAGAAAGTAATACATTAAAACAAATGACTAAGCCATAATCAGTTTGTTTTTTTATCTATATGACTGGAGACTGAAAACAATTCGTTACACTTGTTTTAGATGTCAATATTGCGTCCGTATAGCACTTATAGCGATTCAGTGCGAGTATGAGGGATTTCCGTGGAGCTGTTGGTTTACGATTTTTTTTTTACTTTTTTTACTTTTATATTTTATTTATTTATTTTGTGCTACGACGTAACTCCACACCGTTTTCATATTTTGAATGATTTAATAGCTAAATGGTGTGGCCTGTGGAACATGCCGTTAAATATATTTTTGAGATCATTGGAAAATCTATTGGACAACGTCGATCTCCTCCAAAGCAGCGGCGAAGCTAAAGGGGTGACTGATGGGGCTTTCCGCTCCGGGCAGCACTTCGAAGGGGGTGGTAAAATAAGACATCCAGGAAAACAATTTTATGATTAAGAAAAGCAGCAGCACAATCTCAGTCATTCTGTGTATGTAAGAATGTAATTAATTCGTACTTTCGACTTTTGTCTGTAAATTGCCATAATATGAAAGAATGATTAGTGTGACTGATGCGCGACTTCGCAACCTATCTGCAAAGTTTGAGGTCGTCAAACGACAGATTACGCTGCTAATGAAATGTTTCTTCCTGGAATTTATAATTTTTTGATTTGAGGTTTTTGAGTCCTATGCAACTTGTAAAGGAAGGGCGA
>BGPR01004259.1:71923-116046 GCA_013235015.1 Araneus ventricosus | reverse complement strand
CTGCATTTCGTTTTGTTGTAGTTTTAGCTCTAGCTAACCTTCCTGGGCATGTTGAGTATGAAGAAGTCCTTTGAAATACAGATTGATTTATTGATAGAGAATATAGCACAATGGAACTATAGTTAGCTAGACAGGCCAGGGTGAACTTACCCCAACGATCCCACCCCGTGTACACCATGCAGAGGGGGAAAAAAAACCTTTAACCCCCGAACATTTAACTTTAACATAATGACTAAGTATTATCAAGAAACATTAGTGTTTAGAGGGAGGTGGAATCTGGGAAAATAAGAGTTGGTTGTAAAGAGAAAAGGGGGAAAGAAGAGAGGAGAGGGGGTGAAAATTTTTGTGGGGGGGGAGAAAGATGGGTACCAGGTGTGTACCAAAATTGGTGACCCTTGGGGAAAAAGGAAGAGAGTTATAAGCTAAAGTAATTCCTATGTTAAAAACACATAGGAAAAAAAACTTCATCAATTTTTGGGGGGAAAAATTATTAAAAAAGCTTATAACTTGGTTAATTAACATAATAAAAATATGAAAAATTACACAGGTATTAACAATAGACCTAGTGAGCCCTTGACCAATTTTGGGCCCAAAGGGGCAAAAATATAGTGTTAGAGAGTGAAAAGAAGTGAAATGGGAAGTGGGAGGAAAAAGGGGGAAGAAAAAGACAAAAATTGAAAATAATAAAGCAGAAAGTTGGCAAACCTAGAGAGTAACCTGTGTATGCGAAATGATTAGTCTAAGTTAATTAGAAGAATAATTATAATTAAAAATAGAAAAAAGGATCAAAACTCTTACGGTCATTGGAAGGATCGCCATGTTAGCGCAATAAGCAAATAGAGTTAATTAAAGCTATTGTAGTAAAAAGCAAGATGGTTGGGTTATTGGAGAAGGTAATTAAACTTAATTAGAAAAGAAAGCCACATGTGCACGCGCTATGGTCCATCAGACCAGAGGAGGAGGGAATTTAAGGAGATGCCAGATAATTGAATTAATTTTATTAAAAGTGTTGATGATGATGAAATGTGGTTGAATTTAAGAGACTAAATCTATAATTAACTTAAATGCATAAGATTGACAAAGGTGGCAACAGCTTATTACTAGTTTCTTGTGGCAATAGTCTAGATAATATTTGAGATTAAAGAGCTAATCCTTGGAGTGAGTATGTGCTGTGCTTAGATGTTTAATGGCGCCTCCACGTCTGGCCCAGACAACAACTTGGCGTGCACAAAATGGCCGACTGTAATTAATGGAGGATATTGACTAAGTATTTAAAACAATTGATTATATTGAAAGAGCAAACACTATGAAACTATAAGAAGGAAATGAGGTAACGGGAAAAGACAAAGACCGGAAGAAACAGAAAAATTGAAATAATTAGAAAGTGAAAAATTCCACCTCGCAAGTTAATTAGAACAAGAGCAATGAAGTAATTAAAAACATAAATAATTAACATTAGAATACAGCTTTTGCCAGCATTACCAACTTCCCTTCCCAAGCTCAATGCTTACAACGGAAAGTGAAGAGGGGCTTCATTAGGTTGAATTTTAAATAAATCATTAAAAATAGACCATTAATTATTAGAAACTTAAAAAAGAGGGGAAAATGAAGATAAACGCCTAAATGATGGTGCGGAAAAAACAATTTTTGATTTTGATTGAATGATTAATTAACAAAAATTAGCAAAGTTAGTGTTTATAATTTTAAATGAAAAAAGAACGAAATTACGTTTATGTTATGAAGCAAAAGGTTTAATAACTTTTTAAGTTTTTAAGATACATACATAAAATAAAATGGAGAGGAGATAGGAAAGAATACAGATATAAAAAGTTTAAGAATTTTACAAAAATAAATAAAGGAAGAAAAGTCCTAGGGTTGCAAACAAAAAGGTAGAAAGGAAAGCGGATGCTTGGCTAGTTAACCAAAACAATTTTCAAAAAATCATAATTATAAAACTAAAAATGGTACAGACAAGCTAAAAATATCAAAATACTCTGCACAGTAAACACAATAAGATGGGAATAAATTGGAGGCACTTACCCCGGCCAACTCCGCTGGAGTTAGCCAGACATCTTAGAATGGGTTGAGTTCATCATAAAAATATCCAATTGTACTATTAATAGCCCGACCAACAGACAGACAAATACATGTAATTTCTGCCTTATTTTATAGATATTTATAAATATAAGCAAAACTTTCAGAAATGAAGGTAAATTAGTTCAAACTCTAACCATTTCCTAGCAACTGAGTAGCTATAAATTTGCGTTATTTCAAAATCGTCTGCACGTAAAATTTAAAAAAAATAATAAAAATTGAATGAAAAATGTCACAGAAATAAAATTAATATCATTGAAAAGGTACACCTTTTATCTTTAAGATGGTATAAAAATAATTAGTATCGGAGAATTTGTTCCGAAGTTACATCGGAAAAAAGGATTACGTGATAGTGGATTTTAAAAATAATTTATTCCACATGTTTTCGCATTCCTGAAGGATCACGTGACAGTTGATCCTTAATCCTTAATCCTTAATAATATAATAAATGCGAAAGTGTGTCTGTCTGTCTGTCTGTCTGTCTGTTTGTTAAGCTTTCACGACCAAACCACAAAACCGATTTGGATGAAAATTGGCAGAGTTGTAGCTTGAAACCCGAGAACGGACATAGGCTAGGTGAAATCACGTTAAATTAATTATTTTTGACTACAGATTAAAAATAGTTAACAAAGAAAGCCCATTGACTCCGCGATTCGCGATGAAGATTTTTATTTTTCATTCTACTGTCACGTGATCCTTCAGCAATGCGAAAACATGTGAAATAAATTATTTTTTAAATCAACTATCACGTAATCCTTTTATCCGCTGTAACTTCGGAACAAATTGTCCGATACAAATTATTTTTATACCGTCTTAAAGATAAAAATTTTACCTTTTCAATGATATTAATTTTATTTCTGTGACACTTTTCATTCAATTTTTATTAATTTTTTAAATTTTACGTGCAGACGATTTTGAAATAACGCAAATTTATACCTACTTCGCTGCTAGGAAACGGTTAGACTTTGAACTAATTTATCTTTATTTCTGAAAATTTTGCTTATGTTTATAAATATTTATAAAACAAGGCAGAAATTACATGTATCTGTTCTGTCTGTTGATCGATAGGTCGGTCACAAGAACTCCTCCTAAGCGGTGAACATTAGCGACATGAAATTTACACACAACGTGCTATTTTCAACTTTCAGAGTTAAATAGTTCTTAAGATATTTAATTAAATAACGAACATTAGCCGCTTTTAAGCCTATTGCTTAGACATTTTTTGCCAATAACTTCTGAAACCTTTATTAGACAACAATTATTTTTATGCATTTTAAAGACCAGAAAATGATCTTTTTAATGCTATTAATTACATTGCGATGAAATGTTTTCTCTGATTGTTATTAAGGTTTAAAAATATTTTTGTAACGTAATTTCTAACAAGTCTTTCTATTCTTATAGAAATAAATTCGAGCCAAATTACTGTTTCGCGCGCGGGCTTTTGCAAGTGTTAAAGTTAATATAAGAAAATATTGCTTTCTTTGACCATTAACAACAAAGGAGACTTTACACTTCCGGTTTCCTGTTATAGTAGCATTTGGAGCTTTTAATGCGGTTACACAGTGATCCAATGACGTTAGTGAATTATTCTCTCGATGTTTTGTTTAATTTTCACAGTGAGATATTACAAAATATCCTTCTGTAGATACGGTAATGGGCATTAACAAGGAGCATCATATTTTGTATAGCTCTTCAAGATCTTAGAATTGTCAGGGGCACCTTCCGACAAGCCTAGAATGATAGTCGGTGTGCTAGTACTCCTAATACGTAACCTCGATATACCGAGACTGCGCAATGGCACACGGTTAAAAATTACACACCTAGGTACAAACGTCGTGAAAGCTATTGTTATGACTGATATAGGGAGAAGAGAGAGTGTTTTAATTCCACTCCTTCCGATAATACCGAAGGATTTATCATCTCAGCTCAAAAGGTAACAAATCCCTGCAAAAATATCATATGCGAGGCTCAGGGCCAGACACTGAAAGTGGCAAGCGTACATTTGGAAAAACCATATTTTTCCCATGGGCAACTATATGTGGCCTGTTCACGTGTGTACAGCCCACACAACCTCTACATCCGTGCAAATAACGTGGTATACAAAAGTATATCATCATAGATAAACAATTTACATAACTATATCAGCATACATGTACAGTACACTCCTGTCAGCCGTCCAATTAAGTATTATCAACCGTAAGAACTTTTCCTTTCCCCTTTCAAAATGCAACAAAACATTTACATTCGTGAATTAAAAAAAAAGAATAATTCAAATTCTTCGCGCACGAAGTCGCCGGTAACAGCTAGTAATATAATAAATGCGAAAGTGTGTCTGTCTGTCTGTTTGTTAAGCTTTCACGACCAAACCACAAAACCGATTTGGATGAAAATTGGCAGAGTTGCAGCTTCAAGCCCAAGAACGGACATAGGCTAGGGGAAATCACGTTAAATTAATTATTTTTGACTACAGATCAAAAATAGTTAACAAAGAAAGCCCATTGACTCCGTAATTCGCGATGAAGATTTTTATTTTTCATTCAACTGTCACGTGATCCTTCAGGAATGCGAAAACATGTGGAATAAATTATTTTTAAAATCAACTATCACGTAAACCTTTTTTCCGCTGTAACTTCCGAACAAATTGTCCGATACAAATTATTTTTATACCATCTTAAAGATAAAAGGTTTACCTTTTTAATGATATTAATTTTATTTCTGTGACATTTTTCATTCAATTTTTATTATTTTTTTTAAATTTTACGTGCAGACGATTTTGAAATAACGCAAATTTATAGCTATGCAGTTGCTAGGAAATGGTTAGACTTTGAACTAATTTGCCTTTATTTCTGAAAAGTTTTCTTAAATTTATAAGTATCCATAAAATAAGGCAGAATTTACATGTATCAGTCTGTCTGTCGGTCGATCGGTCGGTCACAAGAACTCCTCCTAAACGGTGAATGGTAGCGACGTGAAATTTACACACGGCATTCTAGAGCATACTGTTTCGCGCGCGGGATTTTGTCAGTGTTAAAATTAATATAAGAAAATATTGCTTTCTTTGACCATAAACAACAAAGGAGACTTTACACTTCCTGTTTCCTGTTGTGGTAGCATTTACAGCTTTTAATACGGTTACACAGTGATCCAATGACGTTAGTGAATTATTCTCTCGATGTTTTGTTTAATTTTCACAGTGGGATATTACAGAATATCCTTCTGTAGATACGGTAATGGGCATTAACAAGGAGCATCATATTCTCTAGAGCTCTTCAAGATCTTAGAATTGTCAGGGGCACCTTCAAACAAGCCTAAAATGATAGTCGGTGTGCCAGTACTACTAATACGTAACCTCGATATATGCACACGGTTAAAAATTACACACCTATGTACAAACGTCGTGAAAGCTACTGTTACAACTGATATAGCGAGAAGAGAGAGTATTTTAATTCCATGCCTTCCGATAACTCCGAAGGATTTATCATCTCAGTTCAAAAGGTAACAAATCCCTGTAAAAATATCATTTGCGAAGCTCAGGGCCAGACACTGAAAGTGGCAGGCGTACATTTGGAAAAACCACATTTTTCCCATGGGAAACTACATGTGGCCTGTTCACGAGTGTGCCCACACGGGAACATGCCACATGTTACAAAAAATATGGAATTACCACCCTATTATTAAATTATGGAATTACACAGGTTACAAAAGTTATGTAATTACCACACAACCTCTACATCCGTGCAAATAACGTGGTATACAAAAGTATATCATCATAGATAAACAATTTCCATAACTATATCAGTATACATGTACAGTACACTCCTGTCAGCCGTCCAATTAAGTATTATCAACCATCAGAACTTTTCCTTTCCCCTTTCAAAATGCAACAAAACATTTACACCCGTGAATTAAGAAAAAGAAGAATTCAAATTCTTCGCGCACGCTAGTTACAGAATAATTATGAAGTATCGTCGACTCAATTTCATGCATATGTAGATGAGAAAATATAATAATAATAAAGTTGAATTATTAAATATATTCTTTATTAAACCCTATTACCACATTACCACAAGGCTTAAACACTAGTTCAACACTGCTATCTGATACATCCCAATTTTTTTGTTAATCGCGTCAAGTTTACTACCGACTGTCATGCGATACAAAATCAGCTAAACACAAAACTAACCTCCCAGAAGCTCTTCTTCGCAAATAAACAAATAAGAAAAACGAGCCATAAAATCTTTCCGTTAATTTGCGAAAGAATAAGCCGTCCTGGTTCCATATGTTGATAGCTGCTTTGAGCCAAAGATGACAAAGGACACTTTTGACCACTCCTTTCTTTTTTCTTTTTTTTTAAACAGCGGCAGAAGAGTTTGTCGTCTGTCTTGATCTCCTAGATTACTAGGTTATGTGAACCTCCCTTCTATTTAGGGGTTACCGAAAGTAACTTCAACCATTCACAGATTTCTACGCCAAACACATTATAATTCACGCCGAATCATGGAGAATAACACGATGCAAGATTCCAGAACATTATTCTTCCTATATTGGCCGTTTTTCCTGTGCTAATGGGGTATATATATGAATCAGCTTTATTTTGCTTCTGGTGCTTTAACTTAAATCAGCACAGAAAATTTTTTTTTCTCCAAATAAAACTTTCAAAGAAAATTATGAAAGTGCATAAATAAACAAATACATGAGTTCTAAAATTAAAACAAATATAATCATTATTAAATTTAATTCTAAAAACAAATTAAATTTACTGTTGTTAATAAAGAGATTGTGGTGTTAAATCTTAGCATTATGAGCATAAAAAAGACAATATTATGAATAAATAAAAATATTAAGCTGATTTCCTTTTAATGTTTTCACCTTAATCAAGAAGGAATAAAATTTTTTGGTCCTGAACCTTAGCCCACCTTATTTGCAGGTACGATGCGTTCGAATAAAACTCGATTTGTAGGCACTGTGCGATTGAATAGAACGTTATTTGCAGGTATACTGCGTTTGAATAAAATGTTATTTGTATGTACTGCACGGGCAGATGAAACGTTAATTGTAGGTACAGTAGTAAAGGATAAAATGTTATTTGCAGGTATGTTCCCTTCTGTTAACTTGTATGTTCATGTTTTCTTGATGACACTACACTATTTTAATTATTTCAAAATTTTAGTATCAGTTAACCGATTAATTTACTTTATGCCAATGCCGCCATCTGCTTATGAATTTAAGAAGAAATTGTTAAAAAATTATATTTATAGTAATGAATTCTAAATTAAAAACTAAAATGTAGAAAATAATTAAAATAAAAAATACTTTTTAGTACACTAATGAAACAGTGTTTGTAGGAAAAGTTTTTATTCTTTTCTTAATTTAGAACACTTGTAAATTGGAGAGATGGAATTTACATTAGGAGTTATTTTAAATTTATCGGATAATATAACCAAGCTTGAAAAAAGAAAAAATCAAGTAAAAAATTATTTTCCATAAGTTTTATGAAAATATTATCTGAAACTGAAACTATCCAAAATATTAGTCATGCTGCAAAGAGGATGGAGGAAAAAGTGCTTAGGAATATGTACGAAAAATGCGTAAATAATTTTTGGAAGTTTTTAATTTTCAAAGATTAAAAATAAATCGATTAATGTGATACTAAAATGAGAAGATAATTATGGGAGGCAGAAGACGGTAATAATAGCGAATGAAAACTCTCGGCGAAAAAGTTTATTACTCAGGGACAGAACCGAGGCCATGCGCAAAAGTCTTTCCTCTTCAGACCATAACACTCAGAAATCTAGACAGCTGTGACGTCACAGAGTAAAGCCTCCTTTTCGTGTTGATTGTGTATGTAGTGTGTTCGTTTTCTGAATCAATTTCTCTCGATTTTAATGGATTAGCTAATATTGAAGTAAGTTTTTCGCATTATGTTAGTTTTATAGAAGAAATATACCTTGATGTTAACTTTGATTGCATAAATTGCACATTTGGAATATTTTTGTCTTATTTAAGTCACGTGATGACAAGTCTCTTTTGAAGCTTCAATTTTAATATCTCTACATTATCCTTAATTTCATAGTAATATTTTTGTCAATCATTTATGCATGTCTGAGTAGTAGAGCCTAAAAATTCATTCGTTTTTTTAGAATTTTAGTATAGAATTATGGGTAGAAATCAGTGTTAAAGTCGGTATGCGGTTTAAGCCCAAAGTACGGAGGAAATCAACTCTCTTACAGAAGGGTCGCTTTTCCCGCCGCATGTGCTCGCATTGGAAAACGAAATTTTACCGTTCATATTTTTACCGTACTTTTGAAACACAAATAAAATAAATCTAATGCAGTAATTTCTTATTCATTATCAAAGATGAAACAACCAATTCATAAATAATTATTTCAGATATACTGATAGTGTAATGTAGCATGCATCCGATCTAAAATGTTTTTAATTCTTAAGCCATAGATTTTTTTCCATTCCGTTTAACTCATTGTTTCCCAAACTTTTTTGTGCCATGCCCCACTTAAGCAAATTTTTATGCTCCTTATGTAACATATACATAATTTTTAATTTTCAAAAATTCAGTTTTTGACTAAAGAAACTTAATTCATAGTTTTAGGAAGAAATCACTGGGAAATTGTTGAGAAACACAGTAATTATTTTTTCAAAACATATAAAATGGAGAATTGAAATTTAAGTTCAAAATAGTTTATTGAAATATTTTCTATAATTTATTTTATTATAAATTTTATAATAAAATAAATTATAGAAAATATTTATATTTATTTATTTATAAAACTTTTTATATTTCTATTTTTTTAGTTATTAGTAATTATTTATAATTTAAATTTAGTGAGATCCTTTCACCTGATGCTTGCTGCAAAGAGATTTTAAGTTTGGTTCCCATTTAGTTAGCTTTAGTCTTAAATCTTCCAGTTGTGTTATATCCATACAATTTGGGTTTTCCCCCATTTTCGAATTGCACCTCCTAACAATTCAATTGCCCCCTCCCTGTGTAACCTGTGCCTCACATTAGGAAACACTGGTTTAATTATTATTGACAAAGGTAGAAAATGTTGCATTCCTGGTTGTAATTCTAATTACAACAATACAGACAATTATGTCTCGTCGTTCACTTTTCCGAAGGATGAAACGAGAAAAAACCAGTGGATAAAGAGCATTAATAGGGCAGATTTTATTCCTAGTTCAACTGCTGTAGTTTGCATAAAACATTTTAGCTCGCAATTTAATATTAAAGAAGATCATGTTGTTAGAGATGACGGTAGCGAGTTGGTAGTACCGAGGAAAATTTGGAAGTTAATCAATGATGCATATCCATCAATATTTCCTAATCAACCTTCTTACCTTTCTCATGAGCCATCTACTAGTAGAAAATCTCCATCTGAACGGATGGCTGCCTTGAAACTGAGAGATGAACAAAATTTTGCAGAATGGTGCACGAATGACACCTTTAATTCTTTTGAAATTTTTTAGGAAACGTATGCTAAGAAACTTGGTGATGGATGGCTTAACTTAAGAACAGATAATTTCGTCTTTTTTTACAGTCCGGACATTAACCAGTGTGCTTGTTTTATTGTTTGCATGAAAATTTATAAGGAATTAACTGTAGAAATTTGGCATGGTTCTGTGTTGTTAAAAACCAAATCTTACCATTTTATATTGGGAGAACATAATAAATGTGATCGATGGACAAAATTTGATACCTTGTTGAGTTGGTTAGTTGCATTTAACCCTCTGAGTGGTTCGGTCTCCCTTGTAAAGCGATTCGAAAAGCGATTGTTCGAAGACCCCTTATCTGTTTTAAAAGTGCGCCCTCCTCCGAACAGAACATGTTCCAAAAGCGCAGCGGATTCAGTCTCTTCCCCCCTCTGATCCATGGGCAATCAGCAACCCCTCGAAGGGACTAACCACAAGAATCCGTTCTATTCAGCTAGGAACCTATTCAAACGAGCCCTTACTGCCTTCGGAGAGCCCACCTGTTGTGTGATAAATTAACACTTCAGGTCTTCGAGATGGGCAGTTGGGATCTATTTTCTGCACATTGCTAGTGTCAACAACACCAAATGACAAAAATACACACCGGTTAGGCGCGTATACCTATTTTTCATGTTTTGAATATCTAATAAAGTGAACATTATTGAAGCTGCATAAAAGTTAATGATTTTTAAGATCTTTGTGATTTAAATTTTTTGCCGTTTATTAATATTTGTATTTTAGCTATTGGCTGTATTTTATATTAGTAGTTTTTTTATATCCGTGACTTCACTTTATTTACTCGTCAGCATATTATTCTATGAATTTAAAATTAATTTACTAAATTTTAAGGATTAAAAACAATGCCATTATATATATATATATATATATATATATATATATATATATATATATATATACATATATTCAAAAATTAATCAAATATTCATATATTCAAATTTTAATATACATATATTAAAAATTAACTAAATATAATTAAAAAAGACATCAAAAATTAGTAAAAAATAATTATATATATATATATAATTATTTTTTACTAATTTTTGATGTCTCAATAAAAGTTTTCATATTGCTTCTTGATTTAGTACTCCGTAAAAGGTAGAAAATTGAGAAACGATCACAAATATAAACAGTGTTTAACTGGATTAATCCGTTTTGTATGCACATAAATACTTATTATATGGATAGTCGCATAATAATCTGTATTCTATAAAACCGCCTGTAATAATTAATACATATGAAGGATTAGAAATAACCTTCTTGTCCCCTGAATAATGTTTTAAATTAACTAATACTACAAACCTTTTTTACTGAAACTTGTACTATATGCTTGTTAAGAGCACGAGTTAATAATTCTCAAAATAAAGTTTACGTTTAGACTAAATGTTAGAAGAAATAACGTATACATATACCGTTATTTAGCACGCAAGATATTATCTTTTATTATAATAAACAGAAAATTAATTCACCTAGATTAACAAAATTTGAAACTTTTATACTATAGTACCGGTCATAGAGCATCCCGTGGCCAAATTTTCAAAATTAAATTTAATTCTTTATTTATAACTTTTTTATCGAAAAGAAAGGTATATTAGAGTTTAGACAGGGCATTAGAGTTTTTTGAGCCTATTTAAACGAAAATTGGACCCTTATCTACAATTAGGGTTGCGTTTAGGAGTTACCGTATTCAGAAACACGAAGTGTAAAACGAGGAGATATATCAAAATTCGAATTTACAATCAATGATTACAATACTTTCTCTTTGTATACTACGTATACGAGAAGGTAAAAGCAATCAACATTTTTTCAATCAATTTTACGAAAATGGGCCTTGGTACGAAGTACAAAATTGTTGAATTATTTTCTACAGATAGTTTTTTACAAACTTGGTAAAATCGAAAGAATAGGGAGGAAAATCTACCACATATTCGAAATTAGTCAGGTTCCCTTTTGTGCTATTCAAAAACAGTTTTGGGCCTTTTCGTACTAAATATAAAGGGAATTTTATAAGCATAAAAATGACACTTTATTCTTTATACAAAATTTAAAAAATTAAATTATATATCTCATTCATGTATACCATACTACTTGGAAAATAAATATCTTGTTTACAGTTTTATATAATTATCCATTCAAGTTCAGAATGAAAATAAAAACGTGTAGATAAATCTGAATTATATAAAAAAATTATACTTTACAAATTACAGCACACGCACACACATCCAAGATATTGCTATAAAACACATTATATAGTATGTGATGGTGGAATTTGGAAATAATTCAATGCCTGAGACTGCTATTATTTTTGGAAGAACTGTCCTTAAGCTTGTTAATATCGGATATATCAAAGGTTTGTAACACATAATAGTGGATTCTTGTCTCATAGCATTTATTAAAATTCCCCTCAGAATTGGTATAAGATTTACCAAAAGCACTGGAATTTAAGCATTTAGATTTGATCACATATTGAATAATGCTTAATAGCAAATCAGCAAAACTGTAATGGTTCAAGGAACCAATGCATAAATGCAGTCTCTGAAGTAAGAAATAATATTTTCTTAGAAATAGTTTTGGGTTCTAGGAAGAAATACAAATTTTCAATGATAATTGAAATAATCTCTACACAGTTGAGCTGCAGATAATATCAGACTCTCAATAGGATTAGAATCAGCAGTATACAACGATGTTCCCCGATACAGTGCTTTTAACAGATGGTTATGTCTATCTGTACGTGAAAAACATGTGACATAAACAAATAGAGAATCAGTTTGAGAAAGAGCGTAGCAGAGGACTGGTATATACAGTGGCGATTTTTCGCACAGGTGTTAGAGGCGCTCGCCTCGTGCATCTAGGGGGCCTCAAAACCTATTCGATCTATATCGTAATACTAAGCCGAAGATGAATTTTCGACATTGGGTAGGGGGAGGGGCCTCACAGCAATTTTGCGCCTGTGCCCCCATACTGACAAAATCCGCCAGTGGGTATAGGATGATTGATTCAATGAAGAAATACTTCTGACAAAATTCCCGTGCTCTTTAAGATCAGTAAAAGTTATTAAAATGGTATCATTGGTAAAAATTGTTAATTGACGACAAAATAGTGACACTTCATAGATGTTTTGGCCGTTCTCGGTGAGGAATACAAAAAAGTTTGGGGGCTGTTTCCCGTTTTATGCAAATGCTCCTTTCGAAAATATAAAGCAAATTTAACAGTTTAAACTGACCCTTTACTCTTCAAATAAGTTAAATAAAATAAAAAATGTCAAAAAACATATAGGAAATAAATATTTTATTTACAGTTGAAATATTATTTATTAAAGTTCGAATGAAGAAATGAGAGATAAATCATAATTTTATAAAAAATTACACCTTACAAATTACATCATTCACGCATAAGATAATGTAATAAAACACATGATCTGGCAGGTGACGGTAATATTTTGAAATAATCCAAAGCACAGACTGCTATTATTACGAAAGATCAGTCTTCAAAGTTGTTATTAGTGGATCTGGATGTATCAATGGTTTCTAACATATATTAGTGGATTTCTTTTCTCAGAGGCTGAATGAAAATTTAACTTGCAGTTGGCATGCATTTACCGAAAGCAATTCAATTTAGCTATATAGTTTTAATCAGTTATAGAAGAATGCTTAATAACACATCAGGAAAAAAATTGTGCTTCAAGGAACTAATGCGCAAATACAGTATTCGTATAATATTTTCTGAGAAATATTTTTGTCTTCTTTTATTTTAAGCAAGAAATAAACATCTTCATTGATCACACTGACAAGATCACACACCCAAACATTAAATTTAGTCTATAACGTCTTCATCTAAACTATATTTTCCCCTGCCTTTAACAAAAAGAAAATATTTTACAATGTAAAAAATAAAATTTTTTTACACTTTCTTTAATTTTTATTTCCATGTACGTTAATTTTTTCAGTTCAGAGTGACCTAAAAATAAATTTCCGGCTAATAATTATTTAATAAAATGATAATTATCTTTCGGAATGAATTTTTTCATTGTAATTTTTATGAATTTAAAAGATATTTTTCTAAATGTTGTAATAATGAAGTTAAAATCTGTTCTAGTCTAAAAAAATTACACTTAAACCTGAAAATTAATTTTTTTAATAAAAATCAAATACATATATAATGAAATAATTGTAAAACTGAAATTTTCGATTTGATCTGAAAGATAAAACAATAAAAATAATGCATCATTTTCATATACCTTAAAACTTGCTCTATTTTTTGACAAAAATTTAATTTTACTCTATTTTTATAAATGAAAAATGAGTAGATGGAGATTATTAATATGAAAGAAGTTTACATTAATATCATAAAACTAGTTGAACGTGGGTGAAATGTGTTGATTCAAGAACACTGTTCAACTATATATAAATAGCAGATTTTCTTAGCTTCCCCTAGGCTTTCAATTTTTTTATGCTTGAATGCGGTATTGGAACAAAATCTATTCTACTTAAACCACAATATCTATTTTACGTAACCATTCGATATGGATCTTTAAAGCATTGAGGCATTGAAAAAAATCTTATATCACATAAATTGTATTAAAAGAATAGTACTTGAAACATAATATAGCATCAAACCAGGCTGACATTAAACAAAAAAAAAAATCCGACACTGCAATTCTTCCGGAAATATAACCTCAATGCAAATAGCATTAAAATTCCCCACACCACAGGGGAGAGTGGGGTTTCGGATCCTGTGCCATCTCCAATTTGCAGTAAGTACATCCTTATCAGTCTTCATTGTGTTGACCTGTGCTCTCCCCGGATAATCAATCAAGATGTCAAACCAAGAAAGGTGGGTAAGAAATTCGGAAAAGTACGTGTGTTACACTTTAGAGACAGTTCACAATGAACGTAAAATTCAGTGCAAACCGATTTCGGGGTGTTTTCGACCACACGTTGAAATGCGTGTTTAACGATTTTGGGGTTGTCCAAGGTCAACGTAGAAATACGTGTGAAACACTCAGAGGGTTAAACCAAATGATGTCAAACCAAACGAGAGAAAAAGGGAATACATTTGATAAAAGATGCGTATTCTCAGCAAGATGACAGTGATAAGACTTTATTCTTCAGTGTAATAATTGAACAACTAAAATTAACATTATCATCTAAGCACATTTATTCTACAGAGTTTCTTCTTCTTGCAGCAAAATTTTATTTTTGCTACCCTGCTGCTTATAGTTTTATACATAGTTCAAAAATTTTAATTTTACCTTCTCTGTATACATTAAAAATTATCAAACGCTTTGAAGGGCCCAAGTAGTGTTTCCAATAATAATCACATTTTGTACCTTCAAAAAAAGAATGAAATATTATCTCCCCATGAAAAACTTACTGCCTTCTTATATATGAAATTTATATAAATTCGGGTTTAAATTATAAGGGAGTAAAACTTCTAGGAAAAGCAGGAAATGCCTATCAACAAGCTAATACTATTCAAGCATTCATGATAACATCTTTATTTTTAAAATATAAAGAAATTGTTGCCTTAGTTCCCATGAAGAATCAAACAGCTGATGACCTTTATTGCCAAAATGAAGGTTATACAACTTTTAAATGACTGCAAGTACAATATTTTATGTTTAATTTATGACAACAATAGAATTAATTGAAATATGGTCAATCAGATGTGCCAAGAAATCCTTGTAAACAGCATATCAAATCCTGCACAGCCTGATAATAAGTTATTCTTTTTATTTGATGCAGTTCATCTGATCAAATCTATTAGAAATAATTAGTTTAATGAAAAAGCACTAGGGCAAGTTTTATGTTTTCCTTCACCTGACAATTCATGTAACATCTCTTTAGCTAAGCTCCAAGATCTCAGAAATATTTATGAAACAGAAAAATAAAATTTGATTAAGAATGCACCAAAGTTATCCCAGAAAGTTTTATATCCCACTTGTTTTTAGAAACAAAATGTATTACTGGCCTTAAATATATATCATGAAAGCAGTAGTGCTGTTTTAGCTCATGGAGCTGGAGAGAAAGGCAAAGATACCATGGGAACTAAGGAATTTATCGATCAGTTTTTTAAATGGTGGAATATTGTTAACGTTAAAAATTCTGAGAAAGATAAGAGATTGAAAAATTCCTTTTTTGACCCAATTAGGAGTAAAGATGAAATGAGTACTAATCAATGGTATTCCTGAACAAATTTTATGATTGGCTTGTTTCCTAGAACAACAAATCTGCATTGCCATCAAAAAAGAAAAGAACTAGGATCACCAGTTCAAGTTATTAAATTCTGTAAGGATACATAATTTGCCCTTCAGTTTACCACAAAATCATTGATAGATATTGTAAATCATATCTTCAAAGAGCACACTCCAGAATATATATTATTAAGTAAATTTCAAACTGATAGTCTAGAGGAAGATTTGAGCAGTATCGACAAATGTCTGGGGGAAATTATAATGTTTGATGCCTTCAAATATTTGAATCTGAAAAAAAATCTAAAAATTGTAGATTGGATAAATTTTCATTCTGAAAAAAGGGGAGGTTCACATAAAATCTTTAGAAATATTTGAGGAAACTTCAGAAACTTCAGTAAAATTTGAAGTAGACGAAGAATTGTATGAGGTTTTCGACACAACTACTGATGTTGAATTATCACCAGAGAAAATTCCAGCATTGATTTATATTTCAGGTTATGTTGCTAAGAAAGTCAGTCAGGAATTAAATTGCGATCTTTGTACATCAGAATGTTTTACAACAAAAGGTTTAGAATATGAAATTGGCACGGCATGTAAATATGCATCACTTCTAGATCGAGGAGGCTTGAAATGGCCTACTAAATACACACTGGGAATATTAGTGGAAAGTTACCAAATTTTCAATAAACTAATTCGTAAGGAATTTGAAGAGAAATTTTTGAAAACCAATAACCACAAGCAGCTGTTGGAGCATCTGGTGTTTCAAAAAATGAAATTGCTAAATGCTGTTCCTGAAGTTTCATGTGAATGCAAAAATAATTTTGTTCTAATTGTAAAGCAATGTATTTCTATTTCAGCAAATATATTTTTAAATAATTATACTAAAATTAAGAATGACCAGCTTAGAGCAAAAAATGTGAAACGAAAATTATCAACTTTAGGAAATTAATCCCTTTGTAGTTGAAGGAAATAGACCTATTGGGGAACCCGCCTTCTCATAACAATTTTGAAAAGGGGTAGTGTATCCTGAAACAGAACCTCTAGGGATGATGCGGAAATCTGTGTCTAACATTAAAATTTAATTAGAAATTTATGAAAATGAAATTAAAAAAATTATCGGTTTCTCACACTTTTTCTCAAAACACTGGATAATCCATTATCAAAATTCATTTCTTGCAATAGAAAATTGTGTCAAAGCTTTTTTTTATGAAATGTAAGGTTTTTTTGCATGTGCTATTTACACCAACTATTATATTAATTGATCGTCAATATTAAAAACGCTTCAATAATGAGTAACAGCCGAAAATAAGCGTTTCCTTCATCAAAAACAGAGTTACGCAGAGGCTTTCGACTGTGACGTTACGAATCCAGTGTTCAGGCCTGAAGAGAGCTGTATGTTTACTTTTAACGCACGGCCCCGGCAGAACCACGGAACATTGAATTTCAAGCGCAATGCCTTGACAACTGTACTAGCGGAACGCACGGCTGCAAGGAGAAACAGGGGTTTTTCTTATTTCAACTGTCATTTATATCGTAGTTTGGAATTTTAAAGATTGCTAAATTTTAGATTGAGCGGAAGGTTTGATAAAATTTATTTGCAAGTTTCTGATTCAAACTTTTTTTTTAGAAAAACCTAAGTCGCTGACTTAAAACATTTTGACTTTGACCTGAACGTTCTCTGGCTCTCGTAAGCCACCTCCTTCATTTCTCTCTTATGGTGGAAAATAATGTTTACCAGATAGGAACAAAAAGTGGCATTATTAAATCTTGGTTTGCTAGATATGACTTCCATATTTCTGGCGCACAAATCCTTGAAGACGTCCTTGAAAATTTGTTCGTGAAGCTGTTGCGAATGAATCTAAATTTGAATGACAGGGGTATAGCATCTGCAAATGCTCAGTGTCAAAAATTCAGTGTCAAACAAAAAAAATGCGTGTATAAAAAGGCAAATCAAATGTGTTCATCGAAATATCATAAAAGTTCACCGTGTGGAAATAAAGTTACAGTGTATGATGTTAGAGAAATTCCTATTCGAAGTTTAAAAGTTCGTCATTTTAATAATTTGTTCGTTACGATTATTACAAAATTGTTTAATAATAATAACTAATATTTTTAAAATAATGATGATTGTTGTGTAGTTTTTAAGTTAACTCTTTATAGCCTTAATAATACATAATTGATTCATATGTTCACTAAAAAAAGTATTTACGTAACAATCTCTTTATTTATCATTTTAATAAACCTTTAGTATTTTGGGCTTATTGCAATAAGCCTGGTTGAAACCAGGCTGTTTCAGCAAACTATTGCGAATTTTCTAACTAGCCTTAAGGTGTATGGCCTCATTACAATAAGCCTAAAAATCGTCAGGCTAATTAGAAAGTTGCCAATAATTTTCCAATTTGCCAGGCGGATTGCAAAATAACCAGGCTCTTTGCAATAAGCGGATTATTTCGATTCGCCTACGACATGTACATTGTGATGATTTTATAGAATTTGGGTAAATTGTCTCCGAACCACAGCTAATCAAAATTGTTTCCAATACGTCTCCGCACTTCTTGAGACTGGCCCTGCTTTTTGGCTATTTTTGAAAGAAAAATTTTTAGAAGTTTTTGTGAAGAAATAGAGTTGGATAGAGTGTGGCGAAGAAGAGAGATATAATAACCAGCTATGCGAGTTTCTTAAGGTTATTCATATTATTAAATTTATAAAATAACAAAGACTGAGATAGTGAGGTCAAGTTATTCGCAAGCCAACTCAGAGGACAAATGAAAATATCTTTCATGCAAATCCAATGGAAAGTGTCATGTAGGAAAAGCTAAAATTAGGCGGAGTCTGTATTGAGTGTATTTTTTCTAGTGTATAACGTTCGTTGATTTATTTTAAAAATGTTTTTAATCTAATTTTCAAACCACGTGCTTTACATAGACGATACTCATACCTACCCTTGCATTATTTAGACTCTCAGATTGACATTTAGAAAATATACTCCCTATTGCAAAAACAATCTTCTTAAATGAGGGGGAGCTATTAGAGCATGCTGACTTTTGATTTCTAATTTTTCGCCGTTATACTATAAGTAGAACAGGGTGTACAACAATGAAGTGACACACTTCAAAAATTAATAAAAAAATCCTTAAAAATATTGGAGCTACGATTTTTTTTTAAATGAGAGCGTATCTCAGAAAGATTTTTTCAGGTAAGTAATATGCCATTTCGGTGGTCTAGGGGGTCGTAAATTACTGGAAATGAAAAATTTGTTTAGAGACATTATCTGAGAAAATATTAAAACTGGAAGAAAAATAAAAGCATATATTTGTAGGGAATTTTACGCTCTTTAATTTTTTAATTGACATGTAGTGTGAAAACTGAAGAGTTTTCATGATATTCAAGGCAAACTAAAAATAGAAACCAGAAAACACGCATCGGCTTGTGCTGCTCGGTAGCCATTGCGTGCGGAATTTTCTCGATGCAACAAATTTAGAACGGTGTAACGCTTAACCTATCTGAAAAAAATTTTTCAGACGCGCTATTATTTTTAAAAAACCGTAGTTCTGACATTTTTAGCTTTTTTTTATTATTTTGTTATATGTGTCACTTTATTTGTGTACACCCTGTAGAAAGATTTTTTTTATAAACAACCGATAAAGCTGTGAAATTACTAGGTAATGCTCATTTAGATATATAGCTACCTTCGCAAAATATAATAGAAAAATTGTAATACTCAGTTTTTCTCAAAAGTTAGTTATTGCATTATATGAACTCGCTTACAGGTTGGAACTGGCTTAATTTAGGTATACCGTAAATTATACCGTACTTTACAGCCAATACCGTAAATTATGTCTCCAGAACGGTAGTTCCTAACTAAACCGCTGCGTCTACTTATTTTATACTGCATATGAATTATTATATTCATCAAAATATCGTAGAATAAATTTAATTTGGAATAATTTTCCGACATCAGTTAAGTTCGTAAGAAAAAAAATAACTCGCAAAAGAGATCTTGTATTTGTTTTTCACTAAGATGAACTGAAAAACTAGCTAAAAGATTAATATTTAAGGCACTTTTCTGCCGAACAGGGAGATAGTATTTCAGGCTAACTTTTCCTACTCGATCCCCCACCCCCAACAGCCAGAGGCAAAGGAAGAGCACAAGTGAAACAAACTGTGCAGGACAAGGCTTTTCCCTCCTCTATGCTTTGCCTCAATCCCCCGTTTTCATGCAAAATTACCTAATCACACTTTTCCCTCAAAATCTGAAATGTTTCTTTGTTTTTTTTCATTTTGTAGCCACCGCAAATGTAGCAAAAACAATCTGGTGTATTAACACATCCTAAGGAACCATTTCTCTAACCGCAATACATAATAAAAGTTAGAAGCACTTCTACTCAAAGTTCGGAATCATACACAAGTGGATGGAACTGAAGTAAGAAAGACATTGATGGTGGAGTAGGAAAATTGCCAGGAAGGAGAAAGGGGTTGGAGTACAGACATTCGCCAACATGCTAGCGATCCGTATTTAGCTTGTTTTCTCTGGATTTACTGTTTTGTTTAACAGACAGTTTACCAGTTTAGAAGGAAATCTTCAATAAATTATGCTTTATTTTTCTTGGATAGAATTTATGCAGAAGAAATTATTATTTAAAATCTACAAATGTGTTTAATAAGTTTATACAAATAATATTATGTTGCTCTAAAATGTACAAAATACGTCCATATTATACCTGTAATTTGTGACAAAACTGTACGTGATGGAATCTTTTAATTATTTCCCCAGTAAAAAGCACCCAAAAATCTGAACTAAACACTAATTATTTTAAGACTATTTTTTATTACAGACCTGTGTTATAAAAATTAATACATATGGCTAATGAACATAAAATAAAGATAAAAAATATTTGCACTGACGAGCAATCTGTGTAAATGTTCAAAAACAAAATACTCGCATTTCTGAAGTTCGTGCTGAATGAGTTTATTATGCACAGTTCTTTAAAAGGCAAATTCTCGTTGATAAAAAATATCCTAATACCTCGGCAGCAAGTTTCCATGGATAATCTTCTTTAAATTCAAAACTTCTAAAAAAACGAGTTTGTTTTTCCTGAAGATATTTGCTATATTTTTAAAGTGAGATATTTTTTTGGATAAAACTGTGAATTTGAAGTGGTTGACTTATTTTGAACAAAAAGTAAAAAACACTGTTCAACAAAATATTTATCTTTGACAAAGTAACTAAAACATTTAATAAATATATACAAAGCTTCAAGACTTTTTCCATGAGCAAATACTAGTAGGAAAATACTGTAGAAATTCACCTTTCATCTTATTTGTGAATTTATACTTTTTTCTTTATTTTCTCGTATGCGTATATTATAATCGTTAAAAAATTAGACTCGATACTTTTTGATGAATCTTCCCGTTTTAAATATTTCTGAATCCGGAAAAGCCATTCACCCAATTATGCCTATTTGTCTGTTAACGATTAGTCACAAATCAGACGAGAAAGACGAATGATATTCGGTATTTGGTCTTTGCACCGAAATTGCAGAAATGAATTCAAGTTAGGACGAAGTCAGTCAAAGGAAAGTCTGTCGGCATGTGAACATGATAGCACAAAAATGCATGTTCATATACAAATGGACAAACTAACATAATTACAATTTTTGGCGGGGAGGAGGAGAAGCCGATTCCGGGAGTTCTAAAATAAAGATATTCCTCAAAGCACCGAGGTCGAACATTTTGACAATACTCTCTCTGTATCCTACAAACTGGAGAAAGAAAAAAATTATTATTTTATGGTATATCTATCTATATATGTGTTCTTATGGAATGCTTTTCAATCTGAATATACTTACTGGTTCTCTGGTACATTATATTTAACTCAGTGGCGTAGGATGGGTAAGTAGGGCAGGAAAAAACGGTGATTTCTACGCCAGCAGTCATCAGTAAAGGCTTAGCAAAGAAGAATAGTGCCCGGATTATGCTATTATTTTTTCGTTTCTTCATCATAATTCACGTTAAAGAGTTACATGAACACACTAATGTTTTGTCCCCATAACTCCCTCTATGAGTGGTGGCAGGAGGAATCTATATCTCACTGATCTCTAAGTCTCTGTTCAAACTCTGTTCTGTTATTTTCATTTTTTTCATTTTGAGGTGAGAACGCAACAGGTGGCAGTAGAACTATTATATTGACATTCTTAAAGATGTTGTTTTACTTGAAGCTGTCCGTATTTTTTCTTGGTCAGAACTTCTTCTTTACGACCTTAAATAGAATCGTATAGAATAATATTGGAATTGGTGAAATTTTTCAAGCACCTGCTTTCAGAGTTTTCAACATTTGTAAGTAAATTTTTAAAAAATATTTTATTTATCTCACTAACCTCCAGTCATTTTCCTTTAGTATTTAATTTCAAAACTATTCGTTTTCAAATTTCATCTCACGAAACACTTTACCGCAATGAAAGAAAGTTTTAAAACACCATTTCCCCAACACCGATGCTGTGGCTTTTCCAGTTCCCTTCTAACTTACCTCACTGGGAAAAAATACAGACTGAAATTGCATTATAAATGCTCATTCTGAAGCAGAAGAAAATTGGACAAAGGGAATTCACAGTCCTCGGTAGGGATAAAACCTCTCTGAGCATCAGCAAATAGGGAAAATTCGGTCGCGCAACCTTTGGTTTTTCTGCTATTCAGTCGAAGAAGAAAAGTGTCGTAAAATGAATTTAGATAGATGATTGATGGAATTAGATATTACATGCAAAACCAAATATGTAAATAATTATTTTTATGCTCTGAAAAAATTTAGAGGTATTGCACTTCCGCAGTCCATATATACGAGCTGCTTCTGATTGTAGATCTGTAACAAAATTTGGACGATATTTGCCAAAAGTTTTACTGCTTGTCGCCCTTAGTGGCGTAGTTGCAAATTAAGCCGAAACGCTTTAACCTGACTAAAAAGATAGCTCTGTTTTAAGGAGGTTTTTAAAATATTTCTTATTTAATTCTTGATTCTTGAATTGTATCTCTGAGATGTACAAGGTTTAGGGATTTTTAACAACGAAGACTGTTATCCCCTAATTCAAAAAATATTCATTCCAAAATTCATTTCAATCTGCTTAAAAATTATGTAAAATTGCCGTTAGTAGATGGATTAGAAAAATTGCCGATCCAGTTCGGTCAAGACAAAAAAAATGGCGTCCTCCTAGAAGGACGGCCATATTCTTTCCTATTTCTTATTTATTTTCTGGGGGAAAAAGCATTGACGGAACGGCGTTCTGGTGCCTTCCGGCTCCACTATATCCCTAGTCGGCCTGCCTACCGGCTTGTGTGAAAACGATAACTCAAAAACGCAACAAGTGAGATAGATGCGTCCTTGAGACTAAAAGTGTAGATCTGTTTCAAATTTTGGACCAAATAGATCAAAGGTATCAGGTTCTGTTCCAAAATGCATCTCGATACTTTTCACTATACAACCAAGTATTATAATACACAAAGTGTACCATATTATGGAAGTATACGAGACGATCAAGTGAAAAATGTTCCAGTTGGTCTTTAATTGCATTTTTATTTCCTTAAGATTATATAAAACAGTGAAAATAAGATGTTATATTGCTTTACTGAGTGCATATATTACTGAAAGTATCAACGTAAAGGGCAAAACTTTGTTGAGAATGCCCAATTATATCCATTAACCCTCTGAGCGACTAATAGGTCAGAGTAAGCCGTCAGAAAATATCTTTCTGCTTGGCAATGGGTTCCTTTAAGAAATATACCCCGTCCTACAAGAGGTGTTTGAAAAAGAAACGCCTGAATTTTCCCCCCTCTCATTGCTATCTGCGGGAGGTCTAATTATCCCAGCGAGGAGAGTCTTCCCCGTTCCTTATCTCTAGCAGTTCCCCTTCCCAGAGCCGCCGGAGGGGAGCGTGAAAGGTGCGACCGCAGAAGGCCCCGCGTCGTTGATTGATTTTGTAAAATGAAAATGATTTCTGTTTTATTAAATCCAAACAGTGGCGAATCCAGGGGGGCTATCGGGCTGCAGCCCCCCCAGAGCTGGCAGAATTCTTGATTTTATTTAAAATTACTGCAACTGTTTGTTCTTAACTTCCCTTTTTTTAAAAAAAAATAATTAAAATGTGACAACATTGCTTTCTGGCTTGACAGGCTCGAAAATTTTCCTACTTTTCTAGTCATTGCACTTGTAATTGTAGCGTTGACGCAGTCGAAAACATTTTTTTGGCTATTTTTTTTATTGTTTTTTTTATTAAATTATCGAAAGTAATGTAGTTTTCTTTATGATTTTTACTGTCAAAGAAAAGAGAAAAGTCTGTAAGGTGAAAGTGTTTTGGTTTACGTGAGCCATGAGGTTTGATATTCGTCACGACGATACAAAATTTTTATGACCTCAGCCCCCCCCCCAGACCCGAATCCTTCATTCGCCACTGAATCCAAGTATAAATACATTTGAATACAATTATACAATTTGTGCACATTTTACATCTACCAATCTAAGGCAAGGTTGGGTTCTTTAAAGTCGTAAAAGATTAGAATATCTTACAAGCTGCACATAAACTGTTACAAACTGAGAAACATTTTTGACAGAGAATATAAAAAATAACTAAAAACGAAACACAGCGTTTAACATGTGTTTGTGTATGAATAGTGGCTATAATTTTATAAAGTGACTATTTTTTATATTTAGTTAAAAAGGAAACAATAAATTTTGTTAAGAAAGCTAAGCATTTCACAATTTTGTTAGATTGCACTCCAGGCTTGAGCCATCAAGAACAATTGTTTGTTAGTTTAAGATGTAGATGACTCTGAAAGCGCAAATACAAGCAGGGCCGGTTTAAGTCCTAAACGGGCCTATAGGCAATACAAGTTTCAATTTATTTCTTACTCAGATTGAAAACCAAATATTTTTCATTGTTTTTCATACAAGCAAATATTAAGACTTACTGAAATTAAAAAGAAGTATATTTAATTTGCCGATCACCTTCAGGAGAGTGGTTTGAATATCTCAGAAATAAAAAAAACTAAAATTTAAAGTAATTTTTTTTAATGAGTGGTGAAAACATTAATTGCAAAACCTTTTAACACAGTTTAAATAATCTAATATAAATTTTCTAGGGATATTTTGGAGCCAGAAAAACGGTAAAACAAACTGGATCACACTGATCTTCTCGCTAAATTAACCAGCGGGAGTGTTCTGCCCTAAACTTTCTCGTATACTTCCCCAAAAAGGTGCAGTTTCCTCTTCCCCCGCGTGGCTAAAAAAATTCGAGCCTATTGTTCCCCAGAATCCAATGACTATCAGAAGGTTTTTCATTATAATGATTGAAAAATATCTAGGCAAAGAATGAAATTCAAACAGATGCGTAACGATTTTCCTCTCTTACCGGCTGAAGGACAAACTGACATAATTCGCTACTCCGTAATGAAATTCCTCTCCGTTCTTCCAGTACGAATACGCGTGGAGATAAATGATTCTCTTCAAAAGTAAATTATACGGACCGACAGACAGTCCTCCCTTTGGAGGATTTGGCCCAAAATTTTATACAGACCTACATTCATGACGATAAAACTGTGTATAAAATTTTATCCATCTGGCTTTTCAAGTATCTAAGTTATAGCTTTCTCATGACCTCGAACATACAGACAGACTTCCCTTTGACGGATTTTGTCCAAAATTTGATAGAAACCTACACATTATGTTTAAAGACCACATACCAAATTTCTTCCCCGTAGCTCTAATAGTTGTCGAGTTAACGTGTTCACAGACAGACACACATACATAACTCCCAAATTGTGTTTTTCGGACTCAGGGAGGTCTAAAACGTGGAGATTCGTCAAAATCTCGAGTTCGAATTTTTTGACGATTACATTACTTTCTCTTTGTATACTTCGTATACGAGAAAGTAAAAACATGAGAAAAAAACCCTATGAATATGTTCTGAAATTTAAACAATAGTTGATTTCAATTTAAATAAATTCCAATATACGGCTCTTGTAAAGTAAATGAAAACACTAAATTAAATTACCTTGAAAATAATGCATAAAAATATCATAAGGCATTGGAAGCCTCCAAAGATATTGGGTCCCTAGGCAGTTACCTACTTTACTTATTCGATAATCCGGGCCTGTTTGCAAAAACGATTTGTGTTGAAACAGCAAAATACTTGACAAGAAAATGTTGTTGACTAAAAATATCGTGAAATAATATTTTGAAAAATATCGTGAATCGGAATTCATACTATCCACTTTTAATAACTGCAAAGAAAATAGTTGAGTAGTTAGTTGAAGGCGACACCTGAATTTAAGAATTAAAGAACTGGATGGGAAAAAAAGCAATTTTTCTTTGAATCAACCGATCACTTTATTTCACCTGTCAATTATCTATTTTCTAGTCATAATGAATAGTGAAATTTTTTCTTTTCAGAAAAGATCGAAATTTATCATGTGCCAAAAGTGTCATATGGATTTTTATCTAATTAGGATAATATTCACAAACTGTCTGAAGACGATCTTCTTAAATGTTGCAAAGACTTAAATGCAACTTTGTAATGCGATATTGATTTATTGAATGAAATCGAAATTTGTCATCGAGTTTTACCATTCAGGGACTCGGTAATACAATATTTATTTTAAAATAATTTATTTAAATTGTATCCAAATTTTGTGACTGTTCCGAAAAATACATTAACATTACCAATTACAAATGCTTCTGCAGAAATATCTTTCTCATGATTAAAAATAATAAAAAAAATTACTCGAGTTCTAGAATTTGTTAAGGACGATTCAATTTCTTAGCCATGATATCTGTCAAATCCGAATGAGCTATAAAATTAAATTGTGATTATATTATCAACGAATTTGCTATAATGAATGTAAGAAAATGAAACAAAAATAGCATATTGTTTGTTACCTTATTATTATTGGCGAAAAAACACGGATTTGCCGCTTACGACTACAAAATTCAAACCAGGAAAAAGCCGGTTGTTCCCCAAGGCGAAAGAAAGAGAAGAAATAACACTCTGCGAAGAAATCTGCGGAAGTCGGAGTAGATTTGCTTCACGTAGAAAACAATTTGCGGCGCTCAGAGGGTTAATATCATAGTTTTTCAACCTAATAATATTGTCCCAGCAGTAACTGAACGTCTTTCTTTTCCATAAACTGTAAGTCGTTCCTTTCAGCAGCCTTTATTTTCCACCGAGTCCATTTGTTGACACAAAATCTGACTCTGTCAAACTTGATCAAGAAAGTCATTATGAAATGGATTAAACTGTAGCAAATGTTATCGAAAATATCCATTTAAACTGGACATGGAATACCAACTAATTCGTAAATGCAAGTCGCCAAAGCTGGCCATGTGTATAAAGGTACTACCATACCCATTGCTTCCGTTGCATTCTTTGCCAGGGCAACTGAAATTGGATCTGCTTTTTCTACCTCTGGTTTGTATTCTTTATGAAGCACGTTCGCACAAGCTGTGAGAACTTGATTATAACTACCTTGGCACAGATTGTACTTGTCTTCTATTCCAAATAAGTAGCCAATTCTTCGCCATAAATGAAGAATTGCGTCGAAATCGTCATTGGTCCATCCATGTAGACCGACAAGTGATGGACACAGAACTATTGGTCCAACAAAAGCCCATTGACCCAGAACCATGTCCCATTGAGACATATAAACGACGCCATCGTTCAGGGCAGCCATCTTCTTGCCAACTCTGGCATGCATCGATCTAGCAATAGTCAAAGTTTGGTGTGCACTATCATTTACATCCCATACATCTCCTTCGTACCATTTTTGTACGCTTTTAGTTACTTTTAAATTACGGTGGAAGAGCTTGCTCTTAGTGCTAGAATTTCCAGTGAACAAAAAGGCCTTGACGGGCTTTGACAAATAAAAAGATAGCAGCACACCGCAAAAATGTGAAAAGTTAAACCTGAAAAAATAGAAAATTTAAAATTAATCAAACAAATTTAAAGATATCATTAAATATAAACAGCATTATATAAATTTGCATTCCCATATTTCTATGTAAAACATAAAAATTTATGTTTTACATAGAAATATGGGAATGCAAATTTAAAAACAAATGTGGAATATGAACACTTTAAATCCAAAAGTATGTTATCAAAAAATATTTAGAATCAAAATAACGAAGCTGACAAATAAAATTGGTACATATGTTAGCGAGGCTCCTGTTGAACAAACTAAAAGTATACGGACCTGGGGGGAGCTAGAGCCGCCTTATATGATTTCATCCCTCCTCTTTTAGTGCTTCTTGAATATCTCGAAAACTATTCAATTTTCAAATTACACGTGATATATCAAATTGCTAATTAAAGAGCATGAAATTCCCGACAAATATTTCTATATATAAAACGCTATTTTATGTGGCGCAAAAAAGAAGTTAACTTTGTTTTTGCTGATGGAAACGATCGGTTTGTTTACAAATCAAACCTCCATGTTAGGGTGGGCCGAAAAAATCGAATTTTCGATTATGGAATTCTAATAGTGCGGGAAAGTTTCATTATCTCGCCAATAGTAACTGCGCGAAATTTAATTTTCATTGATTTCTTTCTTTTATCTCCTCAAGACGGCCAAAGTTTCGAAAAACTGCCAAAAACGGCCATTATTTGCTAAAAATAATAAAAGTTATGAAAAAGGACAATCAAACTAATAGCGCCAGTGATCTAACAATCCATCATAATTAACTGCAAAAATTTTAATTAGATCGGTTAATAACTTTTGGCCCTCTCAAGATGGCCAAAGTTTTTCAAAAAACCTCAAAACATGACAATTTGATACGATACAACTTTTTTATTAATGCAAAACTACATTTAGTTAAGCACTTACATTGTTGATTGTTCATTATTCATTAATATATTATCAGCTGTTTAAAGCTTCATGTAGTAAATTACTTCATCTTGTAATTAGTCTTGTGCTCAAATGAAGGCATGCCCATGACGCGATTTTATTTCTAATAAAACCATCTTTGTTGTGTGATGCACAAACCGTACTTGCGGCTTCAGTCACAAGTTTTACTCAACTCTCTACCGATTGGGTGTGGCATGGAAATTTGTAGATTTGTCGGTCCTTTATAGATGCATTCTCAGCAATAGACTTTAGCTCTTCTATTGTAAGATCAGCTGTAATTGGTGGCTAAGTAACATCAAACTTAAACCAGTCTATCAAGTCGATGTACTGAGTGGCTTTAAATTTTAGTTTCGGGACACCAAATTGACGGTTTTAACCGTGGAAGAAGATCCTCTTGCCTTCATAATCCGGCAAACAGCAAGTTCTCGAATGTGTCGTCTCTCGTCTGCCAACATGCTCAGCAGCAGATTTTGAAGATGTGCCATAAAAGCGTTGCGAGAAATTACAGGATTCACAACCTTTTCAAGATGGTCTGATAAATACCTCGAGTTTTTGATTACGTTTCACAGATGTTTTGATCCACTTGTACAGGAATGATTCATTTTGATACTGAACCATGCGATGCAGCATACCCGCATAATGTGGTACAGTAATTTAATCAGCTCGGAAGAAGGTTCTTCTGTCCCAACATACAATCTTAAGATTCTGTTAGCAGTCGTTAACCATCTTGCGTGAGTATTGGGCCGGCCCTGAGTCACGTCGGGACAGAACAGAAGAACAAACGCCGGATAAAACTGCATAGGATATATCTAATAGATACTTCTGATCTTTGCTCAAATATTTGGCCGTTACTAGCGACAGGTTACAATAAACTGGCTTGAAGTTTGCTACTGGCAAGTTTTCACAGTTCACCAGACTTTTCCCTATCGGTCCAGAATATGTGTGGGAACTGGTTTTCTCACCTACCAGGTATTCAAATATATGCCTTAGAGGGAGCTCGTTGAAATGTAGACGACATACTAACAACTGTAAAGATTTTTTAAATTCTTCCTCAAGAAGCACAATGACATTTCATTTGGGACCTGTATTTACTATGTCACATCCTACTGCTGTAATGTTTTTAGCGTTAACTTTCTTTTTCATCAAACAGTTTATGATATTTGTGCTGATACAAAGCGCCGAACCAGATGTAGGAATTACGTGGCCAAAATATAGCGATCCTGGTTCTATTACAATTGATAAATGTTCCTCTACAATTCTTTTCGGTAATATTTATTACATTCATTTATTTGGTAAAATGTCTTGTCTTTACCATTGTGGAAGAAAATTGCAAATGAATCATCTCCGGAAGTATGCCAATTTTCATTGCTGTGGAGCTGAAGTTCGGAACTCTTCAATGATCTCTCCCTTCTCACTTTATTTTTATCCATCACATGAGATGCATCCACCTCAGATATAACGCCAAAGTCTTGCAAAACCACTTAATTTACAGAAGCAGCTGCTCTATCGGAAACATTATACCTATTGCAGACCGTAGCAGTTGCAGGAAGGCGAGTTCTCATCTGCGAACTGCAAAGTCCAGTATTGCCGCGAATGATACAATAGTTGCATTGTGAAAAGGAAACGGGGTCCAGTGTTGCCCGCGATTCATTTTAAAGCAATATTTTTAAATATACGTCCAATAAAATGTATATCCGCGATTAAATTATTAAATAAATAAGTATAACACAAATTTTTTTTTAAACTTTAAAAAAAATTTAACCGTCTTGAGGAGGCAAAAGTTATTAACAGATCTGGTTAAATTTTTTAAAGTTAATTACGCTGGACTGGTAGACCATTTTCCCGCGATTAGAAAATGATTGTCCTTTTTCCTAATTTTAATTATTTTTTGAAAAAAATGGCAGTTTTCCGAAAGTTGGCCGTCTTGAGGAGGCAAAAGATATAAATCAATGAAAATTAAATTTTGTGCAGTTACTATGGCGGAATTATGCAACTTTCCCGCACTATTAGAATTCTATAATCAAAAATTCGAATTTTAAGGCCCACCCTCCCACACAGCACAGAACTTCCTGAGTTCGTACGAAATGCCTCCAATCCTCCTTAAACCCTCCCGGGAGAAAAGGGAGCTTTCATGCTCATTGCCACGATGCTTGGGGCGGGAGACCCTGGTAACGTCCTTAGTGGAATTTCTGATCTATGTGCTTAGAGGGAGGCTTTAAAGACGCTTTCGTAGACGATATGTCAATGGATATTTTGAAGACGGACTTCTCTGATGGAAGATAAATTACTGGATGCAGATGAGTTTGTAAAATACATTTGAATCCTTAATTGCATAATGTGAGCAAGTCACAAATACTAATATTACAAGAGACATAAAATGTAATTTACTATCGTTCTTGGTGAAGCAAAGTCTATATTTTTTCTAAAATACGAGGCTGCCTTCTAATACACATTTTATATACATTTTCGCTGATGTGAGAAAATATTTCGCTAAACAAAAACATTAAATTGAAATAACACTTCCTTCAATGAGAGTAAGTAGGAAACATATTTTAAGAAGTGTATAACATCAGACTGCGAGTAAGTGACAATTACTTTGGAGCTGATTTATTTTTTATTGTACTAAAATTGGTTAATCATAGTTTTTATATTTGAAAAAGGTAAAGTGGTTAAAATATTCGACGAAACAATGAAGTTAAATTTGATTTTCATTACAAAATTGAAAATATTGTTGTAAGTCATAAAACTCCCTAATTTTTTAAAATTGTCAGAACAATGAAAAAATGGGAACAGTCAATAGTAGTTACAGTAGTACAAGAAACAGTTAGTACTTTTGAAAATATTATTGACAGTTGGTACGATTTTATGCGATTATGTTTTTTAAAGTATGGAAAAAATAAAACTTTGTAATTTTTAATTAACGGAAATTTAAATTGACATTTCGACTTTGAAAATCTGATTGTGATTTTCTCTCCTTCTGGAGCACATGAGTAAAATTTTATCAAGGTTGGACAAAAGATAATTGAAGAAATAAAATTGTCTGAAGAATACATGCTCTGAACGGAAGATTTAATATTTCTACAAATAATAAGGGAATTTTTGCGTTGGCTCTACAGGCAGACTGCCGGACTTGAGTTAGAATTTGGCATAGAATCTTTGGTGCGAGAATGTCATGGAAAAATTTGTTTATTGAGCAAGATGTTACAAATATATATTTATTACAAATTTACATTAATGTGAAATTTACACTCTTCAAATATTTCAGTGCATTCAAGTTTTCGATATCCACGCTAAAGCTTGAATGCATTGATTATCGAAAACTTGAATACACTGGAAATATTTGAAAAGTGTAAATTTCACATTAATGTAAATTTGTAATAAATATATATTTTAACACTTTCCTCAATAAACAAATTTTCCATGACTTTACGTCTTATTGCTTGAATACTACACACAATTTATTTTTCTGAAGAAAAAATATTTAATTATTTCAGAAAATAAATTTCTGAAGATTTATTATTTAAGAAATGATTCCTAAAATTGAAATCTAAAGTTCTATTTCTTTCTGCTTTGTAATGATTACTGTCGATAATAAGTCTTTAATTGCAAAGATAGCCTGCCTTAAGTGTTATGTTATGAATGAGATAATGTACTACAGTTGTGATATTTAAGTATAATACTAGTAATAATAAATGTGATGTGATAAGTGTTTCTCATTATTACGTTTGTAAGAATAGAAACATAAGCTGAGAAATAAGTATCGTATTTCGTTGATAAAACTTTTTCAAAGTTCAAAACATTTCTTTATTTTAAATGAAGACTGAGGCATATCAACTTCTTAATTAAAATTCTTTTATACCTTATATGGATGATGGTTTCTTCTGAGAACATTGACATCATGACAATAATGCCGATATTTTTTAATAGGAAAATCTTTCTGCATAATTATTTCCCATTTCTGTTCACTTTCTAAAATAAGAAGTGCGTTTTTTGCTGTAGATACATCTTTAAAGATGTAAAGATAGAATCACTTTTCAGAGTGAAACAATTTTCACAGAATAAAATTTCATAAAACATGCAAGTTGAGACATATTATAAACTTAATGAATGTTGATAAAAAAAATAAATTAATATGATAATGAATCTATTTTTATGCTAACAATTTTAAGCTTGAGAAAATAATTAAATCCTGAAACGTTTAAATGAAGCCTATTTCTTTAACTTGAAACAACTTTTCATCAAAGGCAATCAACTTTAAAATAGTTTTGCGTTTTGTTATTCATGAAAATGTTAGAAAATCAAAATTTCAAGTTTAATTTCAACAAAATTCATTATGCAAGAAAAACTAATTCAAACCCAAGAAATTTTAAATATCATTGCTTCTCTATAATTTCAAGTAGTGAAATGAAAATGACATATAAATAAACATTATATATTTTGCAGAATTGCAATTCTTCTAAGAGTTAAAACATTTTAAAAATAAAGACATGTAAAAAATAAGTCAATAAAAACCAAAAAAAAAATATTTACGGAAAATAAGTTTTATTTATAAACCACAATAAGGTATAGTATCTGATGCAACATAAATATATATCACATGCACTTTTTACAAGTAAAATAAAAAAAACTCGCTCTTATTAACATTCACTTTTATTGATAAATTTTTTTGAAACGTCAAGTTAATGCGAACATCTTTTATATTTTTTTCCTCTAGGAATTTCAAGAAACCAAAATTCATTTGTTGGTGGATTCATAACCAAAACACTCCCAACTTCAAAGGAAGTCAAAATTAGGTCTCTTCAAAATCATTGTTATTTCAGCTCCAAACGAAAATGTAACAATAGCGGAATCAAGATCCATATCTTTTTCATTATTTTTATGTGACCCTATTTTATCATAGCCGTCTTTATAATGATTTATCAATACATAATTAAATAAACCTTCTTTAAGAAATTTATTTGTTTCATTTAAAATTTTTGTTAGAATAGGTATTAAAGTCTTTGTTGGAAGAGTGTTTCCAGAAAAAAGTACAAGTTAAATTTTTATCACCATAAGCAGAAACTTGCGGCGTTGAATCACGTCTCTGTCGTTTATTTCCATGTCGCAGTCTTTCGTGGATTTTCAGGCTGCTGGGTAAAGCAAAAGTTTTGCCACATAACGTGCAAGGAAACACTAGACCGACAACATCATTCTCATCATCTCCAAAGGGCGAATCCAGCTGATCGACAGTTATATAACCCCAGCCTGGAAAAGTGATAATAGACGAGGGGTTTTCTAATGCAGCTACAGTTGAATCCTTTTTCAAATGCGACCCGAAGAAAAATGCAGAATGAACTTTTTCTCATGTATGTCACTATTTAAACAATTCATCGGTCAATGAGATATCTTTTATCTAAACGAAACGTCGTCAAGAATTTTCTATTAGCACGTGATAGTGAGTAATTCATTTTCTTAAGACTATGTTGGAAGATTCTCGATAACTTTTATCAAAGAGAGCATTATTAGCACGAGATTGCGAGTATTCCATTTTCTTAAAGCATTTGATAGGGAAATATTCATGTGAGTGAAAACTTTTTGGAACTTAAAAGACAGATAAGAGGTAATCATGTGAAATGAATGCTGAACTTAATTAGACACGTTGGTGTATTCGTGATATAAGGGAATGCAACAATCAGTTTAAAGCCGGAGAACATTAGAATATATGAATAGTTCATGTTAAGGTTAATAATGCATCAAAACGATTAATTTTCTGGAATCAAGGTAAACTTTGAAAATTTATAACGAATTCTTTTTTCTATAATCTTCCTGAAAAGTGCGAAGAAGGATAATTAATTAAGATTTATATAACTTTCATAGCACAAAATTTTATGAAACATGGGAAAGCTGAGATGTGAAGGAAAATTTTTTAATATTATTAACAGAAATATATTGATATATGTGAAAGAGTGCTAATAGAATCAAAGAGTAACATGCATTAACAGATAAGACTTGTTGTATGAAAATTCTAACAGCAGAAATAGGGAATTCAACTATTCAAGTCAATGCATTGAACTTTTCATTAAGTTTAAATGTTTTATTTCATCATGTTTTATTTTGATAGAAAAAAATGTATGTAAAGTATTCACACAGTTAACATAAGTCTGAGTCTGAAAAAGAAGGATATAATTATCTAGAAGTGGTCAATAGTTTTATCTTTTGCTATTCTCACAAACCTAAGAGATTTTTAATGATTGCTTTTATATTTTCTCGATAATTGTATTAGTCATAGAAAAAAATATGTTTAAACGTCGATTGAGTTTGAAATTACAAGATTCACGAAAGTGTGTGAATATTTAAGTGAATGTGTTGAGGTTAATTATGCATTAAAATGGTTAAGTTTCTGTTAATCTTTGAAAAATTGTAAGTCAGCTGATTTAAGCCATGTGTGAGAAAGAAAGATTCAATAAAGTTGTGTGTTTGTTAAAACATTGTAAAATGCTTTCAGTTTAAGAAAAAAATACAATCTCGAAGTGTTTGAATGAGGTTTATTTCTTTAAGTTGGAACAGTTTTTTCATCTAAAGCAGTTAGATTTAAAGTAGTTTTATGTTTTGGTATTTTTGAAATTGATAGAAATCTGGAATTTTAACAAATTCCACTAAGTAAGAAAAACTTAAGCAAACCTGAGAGATTTTTAATATGATTGCTTTTATATTCTTCTGACAATTCTATTCGACATTGGAAAAAATATGTTCAAAGCGTTCAGTGAACTTAAAACATGCAAGAACAAATTAATCAAAGCTAGCTATGTTTCATGTAGGATTGACACAGAGTAAGCAATAATCAGAATGATCTATGTGGAATATTCTCAAAAGATAAAATAATCTGTGACATAGAGAAGCAAACACAGCCGTAGTAACTCTTTTATCGTTTTTCGAAATAAATCACACACACGCATGCACACACATGCACGCACGAACACATGCATGCACACACACGTGCATGCACAAACACACACATGCAAGAACAAACACACACATGCATGCACGCACGCACACATGCATGCACACACAATGCACGCGCACGCGCACACAATGCACGCGCACGCGCACACATATGCACGGGCACGCACAAACACGCATGCATGCACATACATACACACACACAGTCTTCGTGAATTAAACACGCATGCAGAAAAAAGTTCTTTGGTGGTTAAAATTGTCGAGACTAAATTTATTTATTTAATCTGTGTAAAAAGGAATTAGAATGTAAAACATGAGTTTCATTTCATTAATTTATTCAAACTCAAGTGATTTTTATTTTTCTTCTATGTTATTGATATAATATTCTCGTAATATGATCGTTTCAATGATTGGAAGTAATGTGTTTAAAAAATCAAAGTGAATTTAAATCATGTAAGAAAAATTAGTTAGAGAAAATAAATATAATTAATGAAATAGAATAAATAGTTTGTGAAATAAAATAAGACTGAAAGAAATAAGGAATTAACACTCCTAGCGTCAGGCCCGAGATATCTCGTGAAATTTTTTCCTCTCATAACGGCAGACCCGAGACTGTATCGGGAAATAAAAGTTCCATATAAGTGTCAGACCTGAGATTTTCCTTCTACAAGTTTTTCTCTTCCCCCCCCCAGGTGTCACGCGGCGACATAATGAGAGGGAATGTCTGTGGTCAGGGGAGGGCAGTTTGAATAGATCTAGTCTTTGAACTCGTATTGCGTTGAGTAGCGTAAAATTAGGGCCAGAAGTCTCCTGTGTAAAATTCGCAGATCATTCTGGGTTATTTTTTAGATTTAGAGAGTAAATGTGTATCCAAAATGAGTGTCAATTAACGGGCATAAAATTGAATGTCTATAAACCTTGAATATGCACATATACGTATTTTTATTAGCCTCTAACTAAAGAAATGTTTTTAATTTAGAACACAAATAAAAGGAATATAAAATAAAAAAATAAAATGTTGACAATTTTCTCTTTTAAAGATTACTTTAATTTAAGGACATTCGAATTCAAATTGCTTTTGAAACTTAATTTTTGAATATAAATACTATACATTTATACAAGATTTACTTAAAATTTGAGTACGTTTATACCTTTCAATAAACACTTTTCATTTGCTTTCATTTATTAGTGTATTTAAAAAAGGTAATGGACAAAATCTATGTCATCAACTTGTTGAACTGTTTCATTCTGAAAAGATAAAAATTGATTATATAAAACCGTATATTTTCCTTGGGCTTTTTTTCCGGAATTGTGAAATCAAATAAGCTTCTTCCTTGGGTTTATGGACACTAACAAAAGGACAGTTAAAATTAATTGAATGACAACGCAGCAAACAATTTATCCCATATAAAAATTATAAAAGAAGTGCATAACCTAAAGGAGTCTATCATTTTAAGATTTCAAAAAAAGGAGTTTTTTTCCCACAGTCTCCCCCCCCCCCATAGAATCCTGGATCCACCCTTGATCACAAATACTAATTTAAGAAAATTTAACAAAAAAAAATCGTAATCATGTAGATAAACTCCGTAAATCGTTACCTCCAATTCCGAATCGTATGACATTCCTTATTTAAAAAATTGTTTTTCTAAATTTGGAAGAAACAAAATTGTAACGTTGGGTTACTAATTGTGATTATTATTTTAAACACTCATTTTTAAGTTATTCTTAATTTCTAAGATATTTTTCCCACAGTATCCCCCCATTTAACGAATTCGTAAATCCACCCGGTTACAAATACTAAGTTATGAAAATTCAACAAGATATAAAATCGTAATCACATGCAGATAAACACCATAGATCGTTATCTAGAAATCCGAAATGTCCTGCGAGATATTTAAAAAATTGTTATTCTAAATGTTGAAGAAACAAAATTATAACATGGTATTACTAATTTTGATTATTGTTTGAAACACACGATTTTAAGTACTGCAATACATTTGTAATGCGCTGAATGAACGATATATATTTCTTTTTGTTTCAAGAATTAAATTCGATCAATAAGTTCATATTTCGACGTGATAAAAATATTTTTTTTTAAATATGTAGTGAGGATAAAACGTCGAAACGTACACATTTAATTTGTAACGGTATGATTCATATAAAAAATTTTAATTTTTTTCTTATAAGGTTCTTCTAGAAATTTAAGAAAAATCTAAAATCTTTCACCGATTCCCATTCTAACATGTTGCATTTGAAACTGCAAGACATTCCCAACTACTTTTCTGAGAATACTCAAAGAAGGATCTTCTAACATAGGATCCTGTCACAAAGAATCGGGGTCAGAAGTCATCTGTCACTGCCTCCCGATAACAGGTCTAATAGCCCTCCTACGGTACGCAAGTGACCGCAAAAGGGGGTTGAAACCCTTTTGTCCAAAAAACCTGGCAACTTGGAGAAAAACCTTCTCTTTCAGCGTGACAATTTCCTTAAACTTAGCAATCTGAAAGCCTAACGGCCGGAGGGTTAAGAAAAAAGTCAAAATATGGTCGTAAAAGCAGAAATCACTCGAAAATTTTTTAAGTTTCGAAAGAAAGATATGTTTAATCAGTTAATAGGCGAAAATTTTAGATTAGCGGACTGTTTTATATAGTTATAGAATTAAGTATGATGAATGATCCCTAAATTTTTAAGATAAAATAATTTGTGATGAATCTATGCATTTGTGACGTTTAATGTACCCTTTTAAGCGTCATTCGAAGTAAATTGCAAAGTCTTTATAGAAAAGTTATATGCTCAACAGAAAAAAGAGTAATCTTTAATGGCTAATATTAATGAAGCTATTTGGTCGATGTTGAAGTGAATTCGGAAAGAAAAAAAGATAATGCCAACACTTTCTTGTTCAAGATTCAAATTTCCATTTAACTTTAAGAGAGTTTATCGTTCTGATATTCCTGAAACAGTTAAAAACGGATTTTGGGTTAACTTATTCAAACTAAGAGATTTTTATTGCTCTTGTTAGAATATTCTAAAATTGTGTTTGTTAGCGGAAAAAATAAGCTCGAAACAAAGAGGGAAGTTGAATTATGAAAGAAAAATAAATCGAAGCTGGTTCATTTGAAGAATTATTCTCATAAAATTTATTTAATTCAAAAGATTTTGTGTGAATTAGTGCCTAAGTAAACTTTTTGTTATTGAAGAACAGAGAATGCACATGTTTTCCTGAAAACAAATGAAAAAAATTATTCGATTACGAAAAATTTAAAAAAACAAAAATAGAAAAATTAGCATGCCGAAAAATAGTAGAAGATTGAAAATTTAACTGTAAGTGGTGAAATTCTGTTCAAAAGCCGAGAAAATTCAAGTCTCTAAAAAACAGAAGGAAAAAAATGAAATTAAGATTGTAAGTAATAAATTATTATGTTTATTTTACATTTAAATGCTTTATTTTGATGCACGCATGATAAGTTATGATTGAATTGATTCAAATCTGTGTGAGAAAGGATGTTGTGAAAAAAATATAAGTCACTAAAATTAAATTTTAATAGAAGAAATATTTAAGCTAAGAGTTCGAATCCCTGCGAAATAAAACCTTTTTTCTAATTAAAAACATTAGTTATAAATCTTCTCGACAGATGCCATTCAAATAGACTTAAGAACTTTTTTATAAGATTATATTCTTTTCAGTTGAGAAGTGTTATCTAATCTTGCACGGTTTAATGCAAATCTGTGGGGAAAAAATCTAAGTCTAGAAAAACACTCGAAAAAATTTCAAAGTCCGAAAAAATAAATAATTCCTTATCTAATCTAAGAAGGGGTTGAGTTGATCCTGGGTGGAAGTTGGTGGACGTCGGGTGGGAGAGTCGGGAGGGGGAAGAAGTTGTTGATCCCTGATCCCGGTGTCCGTGAACTCCCATTTTATCACTACTCAGGTTCTCTCTTGGGGGACCTGATCTTGGTGAAAACTATAGCTATGGAGTTCTTCTGCTGTCTCCTTAGAAAAATGTCTGAAACAAAACAAGTCCCACTGACCTTGAACAATATATATCCATTACACTTCTGCGGTGTCCGGATCTGGGGATGGGAGCCATCCCCTTTCTTTTATTCCTTAACACAGAACAAAATAGAAAGGGCGATGTTTGTAACTGGAGAGAGAGGATGCCACAGCCTACCCTTTACTGCTTGGAAAAAGGATCAAATTTATGTTCTTCAATGACCCCTCTTCCCCTTCCATATGTCTGTATTGACGGACGTCCCCTTTCGCTAATAAAGTTGTCAGAGAAAATAAACGTGGTGGAAAAGATAAGAATCTAATTGGCAGGTTTTTTGTTGAATGCAGACTTGCTAAATTCTCAATAGTAGAGTATTTTGGGTTAAAAACAAGCATTTAATGACCAATCGCTGTTTAAAAAACTTTACATTAAAGCTATATACACAGATTGTTTTTAACGATACTTTTTTCCCTCCATTCTTAACTAAAAAGATGTTTCATGTCAATTAAATATTGCTTTTCAGCGTATGATTAAGTTAATGGCGCGATGAATAATCTCAGAGGCAGCGAATAGGGAGGGGGAGATTGTTTAAATTTTTAATTTAATTATTCCCCTTTTGTGGAATTTTCCCTGTCGCGTGATTCGTTGTCAGCACGCTGCAAAAGTTTTGGAATTCAATGCGTCTTTGGCAAGAAATTGACGTAATAGAATACGTTTCACGATACCTGCTGTTACATTTATCACTTGAATGTGATTTCACGTGAATCGACCTCACTAATGACTATGCAGGTTTCGTATTTTACTTAAAATATTTTTTCCCTTAAATCAAGTTGGATTCCGGGCACTCCGGGGGGGGACGGCAATGGGTCTTTGAGGGGGGACGTCAAAGTATAGCATAAAAATCTAAAAGATGCCTACCAACCACCCTCTTTCATAACACTGCCTTAGAGTTTGAGTACGTGAAAAAAAATAAGATGTCAGAACTCAAATAAGATACAATTTGTATTAATGTTTGGTAATTCAAAATTATATTAATGAAAAGCGAAATTAAAATAAAATTCGCCAAACTTTTAAGTTTTCGTGTCAATTGAAGCCTGAATAAGGAGGCTCATCAACAATGGATATAAATAGCGTAAGCAATCAATTTTCTTTCATTACTGGAATGACATCCCCTTTCTTGAATACATCAGATTTTCTCTAATACAACCAAATCTCTCTCATCGCATTCATTGGTGTAAATTCGGACACTAGTCCAGAAGTTAGCTTGAAATCCGGACGTATGGTAACCCTAAGTATAAGGAAATAAAGTAATTTAACTGAAATATGTGGCCTTCCGCACTAACGTGTGAATAAAAAATAATAAAAAATAATTTATTTAGCTTTCTAACTTCATCTAAAACCTATTTAACAAAGCTTCAAACTTCGTAAAAATCAGAAATATTTTTCAGCATGTCAAATCTATTATAATCATCAAAACACAACTGATAGGTCTTTATACTACCATGTAAATTTATGAATGTTTTAAATTCATCTATAATATAAAAGAGAAAATACATGTATCTGTCTGTCTGTCACAAGAACTCCTCCTAAACGGTGAACTGTAGCGACATGAAATTCGCACGCGACATTCTAGAGAACATTTCTAGGTCAACGGTGCTATTTTCGACTTTTAGAGTTAATTAGTTCTTAAGATAACTAAAAAGTTATAATATTAGTTCTTAAGATAACATAAGTTATAATATTAGTTATTAACATAGCTAATAAGTTATAATATTAGTTCTTAAGATAACTTAACTAGCGAAAATTTGCCGCTGTTAAGCCTAATGCTTAGACGGTGTTTGCCAATAACTTCTGAAACAATTAGACAACAAATATTTTTATGCCATTTTAAAGAGCAGAAAATTATCTTTTTAAGGATATTAATTCCATTGCGTTGAAGTGTTTTCTCTGATTGTTATTAAGGTTTAAAAATATATTATAACGCAATTTCTAACATTACTTTTTATTCTTATAGAAATAAATATAAGCCAATTTACTGTTTCGCTCGCGGGCTTTTGCCAGTGTTAAAGTTAATATAAGAAAATATTGTTTTCTTTGCGCATAAGCAACAAAGTAGACTTTTCACTTCCGGTTTCAGGTTGTGGCATTTACACCTTTTAAAGCGGTTACACAGTGATCCAATGAAGTCAGTGAATTATTCTCTCGGTGATTTGTTTAATTTTCACAAATTTTTAAATGATCCTAATGAGTGTGTGCTAAGCCCTCAATGTTGCTTAGTCCGGTTACTATCGTAGGAAGAGGAAAAAGGGAGGGAAAAAGATGTATTAATGGTCTATCTGTCGCAAGAACTCCTCCTAAACGGTGAATAGTCTTAATAAGAAATTTGCAGGAACGGACATAGGATATGTGATTTTATCATAAATTCAATATTTTTGACTACAGACAACAATTAAATAATTAACAGAGAAAGCCCTATTGACTCAGCGATACGCGATGAAGATCACTACTTTATTTTTCAATCAACTATCACGTCATCTTTCAGGAATTCTTAAACATTTGGAATAACTTATTTTTAAAATCAACTGTCATGTGATACTTAAAAAAACATAAGCATGTGGTATAACTTATTTTTATAGTGAAGCATCACGTGAACATTCAGAAAACCGCGATTATGTGATCTTTCTGAGAAAATAAGTAAATAATTAATTTGTGGAATAATAACTGAAATTACTCAACTTGACGCTTGATTTTTATTTTTTGAAGTTTGCAGTCTATTTAATTTTAGTTATTTATAGTTGTATCTTTTCCTTATCAGATTTTATTCAAGAAATTGTCGATAAATTGACGCCGTAACAGAAATGTATTGATAGATATGATATAGTTGCAAGAGTTTTTAGATTCAAATTTAGAAACTAATGTGAATTATAACTAAAGTAAAATATACGAAGATATATTTTGTTTTATGTATTCTGTTGGATGGTAGAAGCGGATGACATATAGCATGGTGGATGATATATTCCACAGATTGTAAGCACCAAATGATAACATTGAGTACAATGATGTAATTTCAATAACAGAGAATATATGAGGAATAGAGAATGGTTGTTGAAGTGGTAATTTTGGCACTGACTAATGAAAGTTTAGGTCAGATAAATGAAAAAAAAATATGTCGTATATGAAGGGAGGTATTACAGAATATCTATCTGTAGATACGCTAATGGGCAATAACAAGTAACATCATATCCTGTAGAGTTCTTCAACTCCTTTGATTTGTCAGGGGTACCTTCCGAGATTTAAGGTTGATGTGCTAGTACTATTGATACGTAATCTCGATGTACCGAGACTTCGCGTTGGCTTACAGTTATAAATTACACTAGGTACAAATGTTGTGCGAACTACTGTTATGACTGGCACAGCGAGAGGAGAGAGTATTTTAATTCCACGCATTCTGATAATACCGAAGGATTTACTATCCAAGTTTAAAAGGTAACAATTGCCTTTAAAATTAGCATTTGCCAGGCTCAGGGGCAGACACTCAAAGGGGCAGGCGAACATTTGGAAAAGCCGTATTTTTTCCATGGGCAACTATATGTGTAGTGTTCACGTGTGTCAAGCCCACAAAACCTCTACATCCATGCAAAAAACGAAGAACAAAAAACGTAGTATACAAAAGTGTGTTAGCATAGATAAACAAATTACCTAACTATAACAGCTGACACTCCGCTTAGTCGTTCAATTATGTATTATCATCTGTCAAAACTTTTAATTTCCCCTTTCAACATGTAACGAAACATCTACATTCGTGAATTAGAAAAATTTAATAATTCAAATTCTTCAAGCCCGAAGTCGAAGGTAACAGCTAGTAAGTATATAAATAACAAATTGAGACGTTTTGATCTTATTTAGTAAAATACTTCTACCCTTAAATAAAAGGTTTGTAATTGTCTAAAATTTTCAAAGAACTGAAAAACTAAAACACAAGTATTAGGGGCTTTTATTAGCATGTAAATGTTTATAATATCGTAATTAAAATTAATATAATATGTAATTTTTAAAGCTAATGTAAATTTTAATTAAAATTATTTAATATGTAAATTTAACCCTCTGAGTGGTTTGGTCTACTTTCTAAAGCGATTCGAAAAGCGAGCGTCTGCAGAACCTTTATCTGTTTTAAAAGTGTCTTCCTCAGAACAGAAGATTTTCCCAAAAGCGCAGCAGATCAAGTGTTTTCCCCCCCTGAACCCACAATCAGCAACCCCATCGGAGGGGCGGGCTAACCGCAATAATCCGTTCTATTCAGCTTGGAACCTATTCAAACTCGGTTTTACTTTTTTCGGAAATACCACCTGTCGTGTGACAAAATTACACTTCATGTCTTCGAGATGCCTCATTCTGCCCGTGTCCATAACACCAGATGACAAAAATAAACACCGTTAGACTAGACAAATGCCAGACCGTTGGGCCAAAAAAATGAATGCTATATTACTTATTTTTCATGTTGTGAGTTTCTAAAAATATGAACA